>JANAVB010032980.1:0-70696 GCA_029216955.1 Iris pallida
TATGTTAGAGATGTGTTATTGCTTGTCTTTACTGTTTCTCCATGTATCATAATGTATCATAAATATATACAAGTATTTATATTATTGAGTGTATATATATAAGAGATTGATAAGCAATAAGCAAAGCAGCATAAGCAGCAGCAGCTTGCGGCAGCAGCAGCCATAAGTAGTAGCAGCGCTTCTGTAAGCAGCAGCAGCAGTTTCAGCAAGCAATAAGCATAATCAGCACATAAGCAGTTGCAATAAGCAACAGCTTATTGGCAGCTTTTGAGCTTTTTAGCCTTTAGTTTTAATCCTTAATCCCCTTTTTTCCTTTAGAAATTAGCCCCCTTCCATTTAGCCATTTCCCTATATTAGTTAGCCCTGTTAGATGAGTTGTTACCAAGTGTTAGATATTGTTAGTTAGGATTGTTAGTAGATGTTAGCTTATATGTTAGTATAAGTTAGGATAGAGATGTTAGATTTGAGAGTTGTGGACCTAGTGGTGGTGTTTAGTGAGTGTACTAGATAAGTTAGTATCCTAATAGAGCTAGTATGGTTGGATAGTGTTAGAAGAGTGGTATCTCAAGATACCATAGGGTGTCTCATGATACCTAAGGTAATTTGAGAGTGACCAACATGGAGATAAGATGGACTGGATGGGCTAGATACCTAGACTTCTGGGTGGTAATATCTAGATAGGTTAGTGTTAGCTACCCTAAGAAGCCTAGGTCAGTCTACAAAGGTTAGGAAGGGTTGCCTTTGTATCGGGATAAGGTATTGGAATACTTTGTGAAGGATAATAGGTAAGGTTAAGTATTACCTAGAAGCTAAGGTATGAGTCTACTGTTAGGATATAGTTAGAAATTGATTGTCTTGGTTGGTAATGGTTAGGATTAGTGCTCTTAGACTAGTTTGACCTCAGTTGACCGTTTTGACCAAAAGTCAACAAAAGTCAACCGAAAGTCAAACTTAGCCTAAAAGTGACTAGAATTGACCCGAAACCAAACCAGAGTTGATCCGTTGACTGAAAGTCAATAGTTGGTCAACATTAGCCTAGTTTGACCTAGAGTTGACCAGGGTTGACTAGTTGACCAAAAGTCAACTGTAAGTTAACCTTTGACCCAGTTTGATCTAGTTTGACTTGGATTGACTTCCTGTGACCTAGTATGACCTAGTGTGACCTAGTATGACCTAGTTTGGCCTAATATGACCTAGTTTGACCTAGTTTGACTTAGACTTGCATATCATGACTTAATTAGTTTCCCTTTCATTATTAAACCATGTTTTGACTTATAGTATCTCATCTTTAGGTCTGTGATTACTCTGAGCATATGTTCACCTTATCAGCTCAGGACACAAGCGAGTACATTCACTGATAATTTTCATTGTCTGATATCTGCTATATCCGATTCAGTTGTAGTGTCTTACTTAATTTTCCGACACGATGGTTCATGGACTAGTATACGTCGGATCATGACATGAGATATTATTCCTGGATTTTCTTTGTATATTGGTACATTGTATTATTCATGTACTTGTATAGACACCGATTCCTGAGAGGGAGTAGCTACCCTCTTAGGGAATCCCGTGTCATGATGTGTCATATCCGGATCCATTATACTATTCAGGGATGGGAAATTATTAGGGGCTATGTGATCAATACCATCATGTCACTATATTCTTGTGCTTGCGCCACTCTCACCTCACGTAGGGTGTAGCGAGATCTTATTTTTGTGCTTGTTATCCAGGTTGGCCGGCATGACCTTTTCAGTGATTTTCATGTGATTGTCAGGCCAAGTGGATAGCCTGTCCTGTACTTTCCCAAGCCGATCACATAACGCTCTAATAATTCATAGCACATTTTGTATTTACTTTTACATCATATCTACTTAGTTCTGTTCAGGGGAAGGGTTACAACCCCGGTCCTTGTTTGGTTACGGATTGTAACTTGACTTCCGGAATAGCTTCCAAGTCATCTTATCAATTGTCGTCCTATTCAGTACTCACATCCTGTTATATATTTTCTGTTGTTTTGTCTTATTTTCATTATAATTATCTCTTATAGAATTTGTCAATTCATATGGAACTGTTGTTAGTGTTTGTACTTACTCATTTTCTTGACAGGATACCGTTGATATATTACAGATGATTCTGAGGCAGACTGCTCGACCTATTATGGGGTCGAGATAGATGGAGACTTAGTCCAGGACGTGGCCTGATAGTTGAGCCACTAGACTTGTACACCTGGACTAGTATAGCTTAGTTAGGTTTGCCTGGACTGCGATCCAGCTAGTATTTTCGACTGTAGCATCTATATTATATTTTGTGACTCTGTGATGTTGTTTATATCTCTGAGCTGTATTGGATCCTGAACTCATTTCCTGTTTTCATTTCTATCACATTCTATTTCGTGCTATCTATCCTAGTTTTATCTTATAATTGAGTTATGCCATATTATATTCCTCCATACGGAGATGACATGTACCCTTATACTGTTCAGTTGTAGTATTTACAGACGACCTATACAGCGTTCTACCGCCAATTCTGTGGCGTAGCTGGACGTACCCACGTGCTCGTGCCCCTGATTAGGGTGCGGGTCGTGACACATTTTGTGGTAGCCCATGCAGGTCGATGTCGCAATTAGTGCGATCTTGTAATGGTGCTCGACTTAGAGTACTAATTACGATCCTGTGACTAGGACATAGGATCTAGGATATGATAGGAGTTACTCAATCACATTTTAGAAAAATTCTGATCTTTTGATTACCATGACAACTCTTCTTGCATTGAATTCACTTGTCCTTCCTTGATATTCCTTATCAGTGCCATATTGATTCCTTGTTTCAATCTATCCTCAGGATGACGATTACTCGCTCTCAGGCAGCAGGACTTAGTACTGTTCCAGAGAGGCCGATCCGGTAGGACCTCCACCTCCGGCTGCAGGAGCTGTAGTTGAGGGAGTTGCCACCTCAGTTCCTGTCCTTCAGGCTGGAGTAGCAGTGACAGTTCCAGGTGGTCTTCCACCTCCAGCTGCGGGACCATCCATAGTCATTCCTAAGACTCTTCCACCGTCGCCTCCGCTACCGACTGATGCACAACAGATGATGGCCCTTCTACAGCAGATGTTGCAGACCCAGAGGGCCCAGGCCGAGGCACAGCAGCATCAGGCTGACGCATCTCACTGCCAGATAGAGGTGCTAGGCATAGCATGAGAACTCCGACCAGCTGGCGATGGCAGCAGTTGAGAGGGTTGTATCGGGTACAGTTCAGGGTACCCCAGTTCAGCAGCAGAGTCAAGGGAGGTCTGGCACATGTCTGGATTTCAGGAAGAAAACCCGAGGGACTTCAAGGGTACCAAGGGACTTCAAGGGTACCAAGGGTATCCTGTATGCAGATGACTGGTTGGAGGATATCCAGCGGAGCCTGGGGTTAGCAGAGGTTTCGAGGGACTATGGGTGAGTGCGGCTAGCCAGTTCTTTGACATCGCTTTGACGTGGTTTCGGACAGACCCTCAGGTGTCAGTGAGGGGTATATCGTGAGAGAACTTTAGGCGGCTCTTTAAGGAGAAGTTCTACCCCGACGTGGCTCTTACAGCTCTGGAGGCCCAGTTCGTCGGATTAGTGTAGGGGAACTCGTCCGTGGACGAATATGCAGCGTAGTTCTTCCGTTTGAGTAGGTTTGCACCAGATCTGATCCAGAATGAGGGGTATAAGGCCCACAAGTTTCGGAGGGGCCTTATTCATGCGGTTTACACTCGTACTTCTGGGCGACGCGATGTGACCTTTGAGCAAATAATGATGGAGGCATATATACAGAGGAGTACTTCGGCCTCAAACCGAAGGGGGTAGCGATGTTCATGGGCGAGTTCTAGTACGGGCCGATGAAGCACCCTCAGTTTCAGCAGAGGCAGTTTTAGCAGCAGTCTTAGTTGCAGATTCAGTAGGCACCAGCACGTGCCCACCAGCACCAGGGACAGGGCCAGAGGCAGACTACTCCATGCGGCTTCTACGGAAAGTCGGGGCACAGTCGAGAGGCCTGTAGGAAGAGGTTGGACGTATGTCTATACTGTGGGGCGCCCGACCACCAGCTGAAGGATTGCCACGCTCGTGGAATCCGAGGAGGCCAGGACAGAGTGCAGCAGGCTAGGGGAGGCCAGCAGGGGCGAGCTTTCGCCATGACAGTCGAGGACACACATGCAGTAGCAGGGCAGATTGCAGGTTCCAATCTTCGATTCTATTCCCGTATTTGCCTCCTTATACCTGTCTTGAAATTCGATTCTATATGTTCCTTGTTAATTAATCAATTTTGTTTTGTTATTCTTGTGATATGATTTTGATTTTTCCTCTGAGATAAGTTGTATGGGCTAGGTCGCCTCGATTATAGAATTTAGAGTCTTCTATGGTCATGTTAGCAGGCATAGTGAGGACATATAGTTGGATTATGGACGTATTTCTCGGGTGTAGAAATTTAAGATTTTTGCGGCCAAGCTGCAGCAATGCAAAAATTTTAATACCATAATTTTAGAGGTATGTATCTTAGTCGAGGACTCTGTGAATATCGTAGCCTTGCTCACTAGCATGACGAAGATTCTGAGTATCATATTTTGGACAGACGCATATGATTCTCGAATGCATGATTTTAATTGAGGGTAATTTCGACTATTATAATTTTAATCATTATTTATTGACATTTAAATCATGATATGATTTTAAAGATTTTTTTATCATTTTAAAACTATTAAAGCCATGACTTGTGATTTTGATGTGTTGCTAGTGAAACCCTAGAGACTGCTTGACCTAGAGCCTAACCATGTGATTAGGATGTTTTTAATGTCATTACTGGCCTAAGGGTATTTGGTCAATTGACCTTTTTGAATTATTGTGATATTTATTGTATTGATGATTGTTAATTTTGACTTTTGATAGGAGTGATTTTATGTTGGTTTCGTGTCCGTATCGGACACGTATCAGTTTTATTTACAAGTGTTTGATGTGCTTCAAGAGATTTTTTATTAGTGTTTTTTTGAAAGTATTTGAATGGGATTGTTTTCTGCATGTGTTTCATGTGATTGCTTTGTTTTAATTTCGATAACAAAATTTTTTAAGGTGGATAGATTGTCACCCCCAGTTTTCAAGAACAGGGGTATTTTGATTATTTTCATTTAGAATATTTTTGAATTTATTATTATTTATGATATTATTTTGGGGTTATTTGAGTCGGGTTCGAATTTCAACTCAATCTGACTTGTATCGGAGACCCGGAATAGCTTTGACTCTAGTGGGACCCATTCATTAGTTACACATGGCCCACATGACAATATTTAAGTTAGTATAGCTAGACTAAATATTCATGACTAGGTTGGGTTAATTAGAGATTCAAACTAGACTAATTTAGCCTCAAACTAAAACCTAATTTAAATTAAACCAATAGGAGAGGTGTAGGGGGTATTTTAGACTTTACAATTGGGACACCTAGCCTATAGGGCCGGCCACAATAGGATAGGGGGTGAGTCACCTTATTTCATTCTTAGCCTCCAAATTTCTCTCTCTTGTTCTTCTCCAAATTTGAGAGGAACCTCTATTGATTTCATCCCTAAATCAATCTATTCCTCCATCAAATCATCATCATTTCTTCTCTACTCCATGAAGAGAGGGTGCTAGCCAAGTTTGGAAAGATTTGGCATTGGTTCGTGTCCATTTAGAGATCCTTTCGTGTCGGTGCCGTATCGGAAGGAGTTCCTTGAGATTTCGTCTCCCGGAAGGTAAAATCTACCCTCTATTTCAATACTACATGCATATAGGATTTTGAACCCATAGGAATGACTCCCATGGTTGTGTCCCATTTGTGTCCATTCGTGTCCTTTGGAGTTAGTTATAGGAGTGCCTTATTGTGCTTTGTGTCCATGTGGGAAACCCTCAATATTGGACACTTCTGTTTAAATAATTTAATACATGTTTTAATATTAGATTTTTATATGTTAGAGATGTGTTATTGCTTGTCTTTACATTTTTCTCCATGTATCAAATATATATACAAGTATTTATATTATTGAGTATCTATATATAATAGATATCTATATATAATAATAATATATCTATATATAATTTTTAATATATATATATATATATATTATATATATTATATATATATAATATAATTATATATATATATACTCAATAATATAATAATAATAATATATATATATATATATCTATATATCTATATAATATTATTTATTTTTATTATATTATTGGTATATATATATATATATATATATATATATTATATATATATATATATATATATATATCTATATATATATATATTACATATATATATATATAATATATATAAGAGATTGATAAGCAATAAGCAAAAGCAGCAGCTTCTGCAAGCAGCAACAGCAGCAGTTCAGCAAGCAATAAGCATAATCAGCAGCATAAGCAGTTGCAATAAGCAGCAGCTTTTCAGCAGCAACTTATTGGCAGCTTTTTGAGCTTTTTAGCCTTTAGTTTTATTCCATTTAATCCCCTTTTTTCTTTAAAAATTAGCCCCTTTCATTTAGCCATTTCCCTATATTAGTTAGCCCTTGTTAGATAGAGTTTGTTACCAAGTTGTTAGTATTCGTTAGTTAGGATTGTTAGTAGATGTTAGCTTATTATATTAAGTTAGGATATGAGATATTAGATTTGAGAGTTGTGGACCTAGTGGGGTGTGTTTAGTGAGTGTACTAGATAAGTTAGTATCCTAATAGAGCTAGTATGGTTGGATAGTGTTAGGAGAGTGGTATCTCAAGATACCATAGGGTGTCTCATGATACCTTAAGGTAATTTTGAGAGTGACCAACATGGGGATAAGATGGACTGGATGGGCTAGATACCTAGATTTCTGGGTTGGTAATATCTAGATAGGTTAGTGTCTAGCTACCCTAAGAAGCCTAGGTCAGTCTACCAAGGTTAGAAAGGGTTGTCTTTGTATCGGGGCAAGGTATTGAGAATACTTTGTGAAGGGTAATAGGTAAGGTTAAGGTAATTACCTAGAAGAGGTATGAGTCTAAGGTGTTAGGATATAGTTAGAAATTGATTGTCTTGGTTGGTAATGGTTAGGATTAGTGCTCTTAGACTAGTTTTGACCTCGGTTGACCGTTTTGACCAAAAGTCAACAAAAGTCAACCGAAAGTCAAACTTAGACTAAAAGTGACTAGAATTGACCCGAAATCAAACCAGAGTTGACCAGTTGACTGAAAGTCAACAGTTGGTCAACATTAGCCTAGTTTGACCTAGGGTTGACCTAGAGTTGACCAGGGCTGACCAGTTAACCAAAAGTCAACTGTAAGTCAACCTTGACCCAGTTTGACCTAGTTTGACTTGGATTGACTTCATGTGACCTAGTTTGACTTGGATTGACTTCATGTGACCTAGTTTGATGGATTGACTTTATGTGACCTAGTATGAACCTAGTATAACCTAGTATGATCTAGTATGACCTAGTATGACCTTGTTTGGCCCAGTATGACCTAGTTTGACCAAGTTTGACTTAGACTTACATATCATGACTTAATTAGTTTTCCTTTCATTATTAAACCCTGTTTTGACTTATAGTATCTCATCTTTAGGTCTGTGATTACTCTGAGCATCTGTTCACCTTATCAGCTCAGGACCACAGGCGAGTATATTCACTGATAGTTTTCATTGTTTTGATATTTGCTATATCCGATTCAGTTGTAGTCTTACTTGATTTCCCGATACGATGGTTCACGGACTAGTATATGTCGGATCATGATGAGATATTGTTCCTGGATTTTCTTGGTATATTGGTACATTTTTTGTCTTGTTTCCTGTACTTGTATAGACACCGATTCCTGAGAGGGAGTAGCTACCCTCTTAGGGAATCCCGTGTCATGACGTGTCATGTCCGGATCCATTATACTATTCGGGGATGGAAAATTATTAGGGGCTATGTAATCAATAGCATCCTGTTACTATATTCTTGTCCTTGTGCCACTCTCACCTCACGTAGGGTGTAGCGAGATCTTATTCCTTGTGCTTGTTATCCAGGTTGGCCGGCATGACCCTTTCCAGTGATTTTCATGTGATTGTCGGGCCAAGTAGATAGCATGTCCTATACTTTCCCAAGTCAATCATATAACGCTCTAATAATTCATGGCACATTTTGTATTACTTTATTACATCATATATCCTACTTAGTTCTGTTCAGGAGAAAGGTTACAACCCGATCCTTGTTTGGTTTACGGGTTGTAACTTGGCTTCCAGAATAGCTCCCAAGTCATCTTATCAATTGTCGTCCTATTCAGTACTCACATCCTGTTATATATTTCTTGTTGATTTTGTCTTGTATTTTATTTAATTGTCTCTTATAGAATTTGTCAATTCATATGGAACTGTTAGTGTTTGTACTTGCTCATTTTCCTGACATAATACCATTGATATATTACAGATGATTATGAGGCAGACTGCTCGACCTACTATGGGGTCGAGATAGATAGAGACTTAGTCCAGGACTGTGGCCTGATAGTTGAGCTACTAGACTTTGTACACATGGACTAGTATAGCTTAGTTAGGTTTGTCTGGACTGCGATCCAGCTAGTATTTTCAGACCGTAGTATTCTATATTATATTTGTGACTCTGTGATGTTTATATCTTTGAGCTGTGTTGGATCCTGAACTCATTTCATGTTTTCACTTCTATCATATTTCCATTTCGTGCTATCTATCCTAGTTTTATCTTGTGATTGAGTTATGCCATATTATATTCCTCCGTGCGGAGATGACAGGTACCATACTGTTTAGTTGCAGTATTTACAGACGACCTATACAGAGTTCTACCACTAATTTTGTGGCGTAGGCTGGACGTACCCACGTGCTCGTGCCCCTGATCAGGGTGCGGGTCATGACATCAAGACAGCCCGATAAGTAAAATCTATTATGGCTCATGACAGCCCGACAAGTTAAACTAAAAATGAGAATACGAAATGATCACGAACAACTCGTGTACGAGGGACGAGATGAAGGATTCCAAGGCAGCGATCAGAGACATCATGCCGGCCTAGGCAAAATTATGGCTTACGGATGGCTTGTGTGCGGGCTTGGTCACACAAGAGACGTAAGGCCGGGTATTGCGTAGCCTATCAGGGTGTACTAGCCATCACGCTTGATAGGTAACATCACTACGAATACCATAAGTAAAGTCCAAATGGCTTGTATTGCCAGCGACCGATGCATATAGATTAAGTGGGCTCGCTGGTAGCAATCCACGTACAAGTCCTTGCATTGAAAAAGTAATTCTAAGTAAGCTGAACAATTGAGTAACTGAACGAAACGTACCTGAACAAAGCTTGAGTATGACACACCTTGAACAAATGAGTAACTGAATGAACATCCGAACAATTGAGTATAACATATCTTGACAAACTCGAATACTTCATTCACCTGAGGCAGGAACACGCCCTTGACATACTTGAATGCTTATGCAAATTCATTATTCATAATGTATAAAATATTACCTAACTTGGTTTACCTTGAACAGGAATATCGTATGGTAAGTATGGTAAGTTGCACATGTTATTCGTATGCGACACTTGATGCTCGTAACACGAGATAGGTTTTGTAAATATACCAAAAACTAATCCTAAGGCAAGATAGAAAGACAATCAATTGATAGATGTTGCACAAAAGTAAATCAAACGTATTTGGTAATGATAGTGAGCGGACGAGCTAGCCTCCCCACCAGTGCATGCAATATACTGAAAACTAGTTTGCTTGCAAGGTGCGGGAGAACCTCGTCAAGTGCGGAGTCTTCCCTCGAACGTGCTAAGGTGCAGAGCTAACTTTGGAGCCCTGGAGCGTTGCAAAGGAACTGAAGCACCCTATACAGGACATAATGTATCGAAACATTGCCATGTATAATTCCATGTTGTAAGCCACTTGGCACGCCTTTTATGTTGAGAGAGAGAGAGAGAGCTTGAGCGAATTGTAATCTCGGCCTAGCGCCGCTTGTAATACTTCTTGAATATCAATAAAGAGCTTGAAATTATCTTTTAACTTGTGTTCATTTACTTTTCGCTGCAAATAGGGACACTCTATGCGACTCTGTGGCCTAGCATCAATCGACTATTTTTGGACTTGGCCTTATACGAGCGCAACCTAGGCTCGTACGGCATCATGCCTTAGCGAGGACGATCACTCCTACGGGAGCGGGACGTGACATCAGCAGCAGCAGACTGAGTTACTTCGAGAGAGCATCGTGTCAGTTTTGGCACATACGGCACCACCAGCATATCAACGGAGGGGCGATGTAACGCCCCAGTCCCAAAATACGTAGGACTAGGATACGTATACATGCCAGCTACGCATCGAAAGGACTCCAGCCCAGCTCGAATACATATAAGCTATCTGGTTATTCTAGATTAACTATATCTCAATCCACATAATAAAGATAAATATGATGAATCAAGTGCAGTAAGGCTGATCAGGCCATGATACACTGATTCTAGATTAGATAAATATGTTAGAGTAGATCCCCAATAACACATTCATCATGAACAAGCTAGATAAAAATAAAGCTTGTAAAAGACTAGCTATAATAACAACGAGTATCAAATATAGAACAAATCGAAATACGGAAGATATAATAAAAACACACTATGTATACCTGAAGTCTCGGCGTAGCAACATCATCCATCAGTGTACCGTGCCATCAACTAATACCTGAAGAGATCACCAGGTCCTCAGAGGACTAGCAAGATACATAATATATATGCCTACTGTACAGTAAATCTCATGCAAGAAATATAGGAATAACCAATCGAGGAAAGAATAACACGAAAAAGAACTCTATAGATGGTGACATGTCATGAGAATATAATATTAATCGTGGCTAAAACCGTAGCCCGGGGAGGCACTAACAGTCCTATATCAGGTTCTCTATCGTAGCCCGGGGAGGCACTAACAATAGAGGATAGCCACGACTAATAAAATATTCTCTTCTAAGGTACTAGGAAGTCAAGCCTATCTAGTCTGTCCAAGTTCAGTACAGGTCAAACAGGTCAGAAAAAAACATGGAACATGCATGTCAATACTATCACTATACTGAACAAGATAGGAAAGATAGAACAGTAGTATAGAAGAAAAATCAAAATCTACGTGCACGTGTTACTAGAAAGAATCATGAGGGAAAACAAGAGAGATATGCAATAAGCAAGAATACTGAAAATATAGAAAACATGTAAATATTGTAGAGTTTGGCAAGGTGTACTTGCCTGGGTCGTGAGCACTGTAGTGACGAAGATCAGACAGAAAAGTAGGTGGAACAACGACTGCCGAGAACTAAGGTCCAAACAAACGTCTCCGAATGCTGAAAATAGTCTATTATCTAATTATAATTAATATTGTACCTATATATATTTATTAGTTAGGAGATGGTATAATCTTCGTATCATCTTTCCGAAAAAACTAAACGGATCGCATTTTCGTTTCCGAAATCTGCAGAAATCGCAAAAATATCGAAACATGTTTATTTTTCGGGAATCTAATACTCAAAATTTTTTACAGAAATCTACAGAATGAATTTTGTCTATTAAAATATGTTTTTGAAAAGCTTACCTCGATACTGCTTCCAACAAAAAAATTGGGACACATTCGAGTCCCAAGCTAGGAGATATGGCCCTTCTAAGTGCTTGTCGGATAAAAACGTGGCTGACTTTTCTAGCGAATTTGGGAATATTTTGGACGAAAAAGAGAAGGTGTGCATGATTTTTAATATAAGAATTATGTGATACTCATATATTTATATATATATATATATATATATATATATATTATATATCTATATATATATATATATATATATAATTAAGATAGATATGATTATTTAATTTAAGTATGATTAGATCGGACATGTTAGATAAGATAATTTGGATGTAGTAGGATTATCAATAAGGCTAAATTTGGAATAATTTATTTAAATATTATAATCAATGGTCGTTATTGAAGGAGACTTAATTTAAAATCTATGTGTTGCTATTAGATAAGAAGCATATATGTTTTAAATAGTAAATTTAGATTTAATTAAAATACAAAGAAGATTTGCATGGAGGGTTTCCTAATATGGAACTAGTTAGATTTCTAAATATAAATGCAATCTAAATCTGAATAAATATTAAATATATATGGTTATTAATATATATTAATGCCCAATATGCCTTCATAGGTTTGGGTTGGACTTTGGGTCAAATATAAACTAATCCCAACAAGGATTACACTGGGATTACACGTAGACACTTCCTATAAATAGAAACTTTCCAAATTGAAAACATATTAATATTAATAAGATATATATACAAAATATATATCAACATGAAGATATTTGAGGGTACTACATGTCTATTTAGATTTGGATTTGGTTCGGGTCAAGTCGGGACTAAATTGGTACAACCGGGTCTCCTAGAAAGTCAATAATATAATAATAAATCATCGGTGGGGGTTAAGTCACAATTTTATCTGGTTTTCCTGCTTGGGACATAGCTATGGCCGGGCCTTCCCTAGCAAGGCTAATATACTAGTCAAAGCACACAACTACACTAACCGTACCAAAATTCCTAGTCGCTATACATCCTAGAACTTAACCATGACTAAGGCCATATCTATATAAAATATTAGGCTATTATAAATATAATCATATATATATTCAAAATTGTATATAAATCTATTGGATGTATAACATCCCAAAATAAATATCAAAATAATTATACTAAGCCATGGCAACCTATCATGGCTCTATAAGTGGGGTTGGCTAGGTTAGGGTCCAAATATATTTTCTAGTCAAGTCGAACTCGAAAAGTCAACTAATGAGTCTCTTGTGCCATTCGCAATTAAATAGCACATAGAAACTCGGTTGAGTGGCACACCCTTAGCATGTGTGTCGTAGACTCAAAATGGATCAAAACCATATATTGGGTCAAATGGTTTTGATCTATATCGAGTTCCGAACTCACATGGGAAGCTAGGTATGGAATTATGGTAAATAATCTAATTGCCTAAATTTGACTCGAAGTTGCACGAAGTCAAAAGGATGCTAGGGGACAAATTCGGATAGGACATGATATATCAAATTGAAGGTCATCATGTCTACTACAAAACTCATAAAGGACGTTTCGAGAGATGGGCATGTCTTGTGCTCCAACAATCAAAGACACAAAAAGTACATATAAAATCCTAATTAAATATACAATATAACCTAATAATTAGAAATACTATAAATAAAATAAAAAATAATTCCCAAAAATTAGGGTCCTCACAATCTACCCACCTTAAAAGAATTTCGTCCTCGAAATTAAAATAAGGACCCTTAGTAACAAAAAACTGCGCTAGTGTAACTAGGAATAGTTTAAGGGATACGCTAGGTCACTACAGTGTCTCCTAATAAGTCAAGTAATAATCAAGCCTAAGCAATTTGGTTTTGCAATATCTATATCGTAAAACTATAGATGGTTTTCTTTACTCACTCTTCTTGGTTTTGGCGGTCTTACAACGATCATATTGAAGGCTTGTCCCTCCTAACCATACTAGTATCACAATTATATGAGTCTCTTTTTTTCCTAACCAAGCTAAGTGGTACCTACTAATCTGCCTAATCCTCACTTTAAACTAACACGGTATAATAGTAAATGGGTTAGGTTAGACTATGTCTACTTTACTCTTGTAGAGGGCCAATCATTACACTAAAACTACCACCATTTTCTCTATCGAGTGACTACCATAAGGACGTAATCTAGAATGATCATCTATTTATTTCTACATTAAGGACATCTACCCACCTTTGGTTAAACTATCTCATCAAACATATGATGCCCTATGTCATATGGCATCTCTAATCCCCATTATCTATCAAGCAATCACAACACAATAAGCAGACTAACTTACACTATAACTTAAGAATTTCTGATAAATCCTATATAGCACGATTATTCGTCACTCTGAAATTAGAATGGACGAGAAGCAATGATACGAGAAAGCAAAGGAAGAGTAATCGAGAGCAAATACGAAGTTCAAGGGTGGTAGAGAAATTTCTAAAAGAATTGTCAAGGCAGTTGTGGATTGAGATTCCTAAGGGTTTAATCAGGTCGCAGGCCCGCTCGGTACAGTGACGTAACCGAAACGGCTAACTCGACCTGCATGGGCCACCACAAAAACATGTAACGCCCCAGTCCTAAAATACGTAGGACTCGGATACGTATACATGCCAGCTACGCATCGAAAGGACTCCAGCCTAGCTCGAATACGTATAAGCTGTCTGGTTATTCTAGATTAACTATATCTCAATCCATATAATAAAGATAAATATGACGAATCAAGTGCAGTAAGGCTGATCAGGCCATGATACACTGATTCTATATTAGATAAATATGTTAGAGTGGATCCCCGATAACACATTCATCATGAACAAGCTAGATAAAAATGAAGCTTGTAAAAGACTAGCTATAATAACAACGAGTATCAAATATAGGACAAAATCGAAATACGGAAGATATGATAAAAACACACTATGTATACCTGAAGTCTCGGCGTAGCAAACATCATCCATCAGTGTACCGTGCCATCAACTAATACCTGAAGAGATCACCAGGTCCTCAGAGGACCAGCAAGACACATAATATACATGCCTACTGTACAGTAAATCTCATGCAAGAAATATAGGAATAACCAATCGAGGAAAAAATAACACGAAAAAGAACTCTATAGATGGTGACATGTCATGAGAATATAATATTAATCGTGCCTAAAACCGTAGCCCGGGGAGGCACTAACAGTCCTATATCAGGTTCTCTATCGTAGCCCGGGAAGGCACTAACAATAGAGGATAGCCACGGCTAATAAAACATTCTCTTCTAAGGTACTAGGAAGTCAAGCCTATCTAGTCATGTCCAAGTTCAGTACAGGTCAAACAGGTCAGGAAAAAAACATGGAACATGCATGTCAATACTATCACTATACATGAACAAATAGAAAAGATAGAACAAGTAGTATTGTCACGCCCCAGAACCAGAATACTGGAGAGCGGGGGCAGACACAGCCAGCTACGTATATTGAAATGGAAATCACCTCGATATACGGTCACGGCTGTCTAGAAATATGAGGGTTTACTACAAGCCAACAGTCTCTTATGGTCTTGAACAAGCCTAATGTCTCAATCACAAGCAAGTAATATAATTACAAGATGTATGATCATTAAATATACAATAAAAGGCGTCCCAAATATTACATATCAGCTGATCATGAAGCTAGTCGTACAAGCAAGAGTTTAAGTCATACATGATCAACCCTAGGATTTGTTAATTATGTTTACAGCCCGTAGGCAGACAGTAAGTAAAGTGCATCGAGCTAACAGGTGCTCGTCGGCTAAACGCCTCAAAAGAATAAATTTATAATTGAGTGAGCAAAACAAAATAGAAAACCCACTCGTAGCCCGGGTTCTTTCTAGTCGCCACCATTGGGCTGGAAGCTTGGTTGATCCTCGGAAGCTGCTTCGAAATCTGGCCACACAAAACCAGCTGGGTCAACCCCAGAAAGAGCAAGTGCCACAAGGGGGCCACGAAATAAGAACAAAAGCCAGCAATCAGCACAAAAAATCTAATATTAAAGCTAAAATTACGAAAACATGTCAAGATGATATACGACGAGATAACCATGGAACTATTCCGATAGCCAGGTTACAACCCGTAAACCAAACAAGGACCGGGGTTGTAACCCTTCATCTGAACAGAGCTTGGTTTCCCACCATTTATCGGCAAGATAAGTAATGTAAATAATCAAGACAGGGAGCAATCTGGTACTGGATCAAGACATGACTATACTGGTTATACCTCATTCAATCAATCACGGCCAAGCAGATACTACGGCTTACTACTTTAACTAACTAGGGTTATCACAGGCCTAATTACTAACAAGATGCAATGAGATTGTTCCATAGCCACAAGCCCTGCAGACCATCCAGGCTACCCAGGACGAAAGATTAGGGTTGAATTCAGGTGGGTACATCGCCCATAAGACAAATGTACCCTTAGGTGACTTAGAGGGTGCAACACTCGACAGTGCGCTGGAAATGTGGCCTACTCGACGGCAGGCTACAGATCCCAAGAGCGCCCAGGTAACGGGATTGCCTGTTGCTGTGTCATCTCTTCATGACTATTGTGTTATTCTAGTTATTAACCTTAATCCATTTTAGTAGGTACTCCTGACCGTGGTACTCAGGAGTCCCATCCTAGACATGATGCAAGACAGGACAAGTGGATTAACAAGCAAGCAAGAAAGAACCACCCACGGTGTCAAGACAGGTCAAGTTAAGTTATCAAGTCATGTCAAGTAGGAGTGCGCTGCCACGGGCCACTATCAAGTCATGTTGGTCATGTCAGGAGTGCACCACTACGGGTCACTGTCGTGTTATGCTAGTTCCTTGCCATACCGAGCCATGTACAATAGTCATTCCAACATATTAAGTAAAATCAAGTTCATGACAAAAAGGCGTAAGGATATAAAATGAGCGTAAAATATCTAATAAAATATCAATATACAAGGTCATAGAAAAGCCAAGCTTTAAGGAAATAAAACCAAAACTCCAAGGGTCAAGGGTTAAACAAGGGGTCAGGGCAACAGCTTACAAAAGTCACGCACGCTGAAAGAGCCGCGTTCGTGAAAGTCACGCGCACTACAGCGCAGTGTGCGTGAAAAGTCACGCACGCTCAAGGGAACAGTGTGTGAAAAGTCACGCACGCCCAAGGGAGCAGCTGCGTGAAAAGTTACGCACGCTCAAGGGAGCAGCTGCGTGAAAGTCACGCACGCTCAAGGGAACAGCTGCGTGAAAAGTCACGCACGCTCAAGGGAGCAGCTGCGTGAAAAGTCACGCACGCTCAAGGGAGCAGCTGCGTGAAAAGTCACGCACGCTCAAGGGGACACGCTTCCAACAGGAAGCGCACTCAAGCCTGCGTATGCAGCGCTAAAGAGCGCACGTAGCTCAGTGTGCGTAGCTAAACAGCTCTGCACACTGCTCACTGTCTTCTCCAAACAGCAAGAACACATGGCTGAAACCAAAACTTCAAAAGTTCATAACTTGGCCATCCGAACTCCAAATTCGGATTTCCAAGGCTCCAACTGGAGTGAAACTGAAAGCTCTTCCACATGGAAACATCAGAACTCAAAGAAAATCAACCAAAATGGATCAAAACATATAAAATCCGAAAATAGCAATAACTTAGATCTACATCAACAGAGACTCCAAATCATAAAAACCTAAGAACTAATGTTGATCTCCATATCCTAAACTAGCAAATGGACAAAGAAAAGAGGGTCCTCATGTAGTGGCAAGATGCACTTGCCTAGGGGTTGGGGAGTTGTGTGGAGAAAGAAGAAGAAGAAGAAGAAATTAATGGTGGTTATGAAGAGAGAGAAGAGGTTGGTGGAGTTATAAAGAGGGGGAGTTGTGGTGGGGATGAGGGGTAGCATAGGCTAAGGATGATCCAATGCATAAAACCGAACCAAACCGAACATCCCCAATTAAAACCGGGCCAAGCCCAAAACCCAAAATACGAGAAATATCGAAATTCCACAAATTGAAAAAAAATAAAAATACATGCCAAAATCCAGATACGAGTATAAATACGAAATACTGGAAAATACGGGAAATGAGGGTGACAACTCTACCCACCTTAAAAGAATTCCGTCCTTAGAATTTAATCAAGGAGCTAGAGATTGTCACGACAAGCTACACTAAGCACAGGCAAGTTACACTAAGCAGTTCAATCATACAATCATACAATGCAAGCAAGGAAGGGAAAATGTAAGGCACAAGAAAGACATTATACCTCACGAGTCAAATAGGTAGGGATATCGCGATCGGATATCGTCCCCACGCTCCCACGTTGACTCACCAAGAGAGTGATGACCCCAAGCAACACGGACTAATTTAATAGTCTTATTCTTGAGTATCTTCTCCCTCCGGTCTAATATAGACTCGGGCCTCTCCTCATACGAAAGGTTGGTACCAACAACCAATTCCGAATGGTCTAGGATGTGGCTCGGGTCCGGAATATACCGTCGTAATTGGGACACATGGAATACATCATGTACCTCACTTAGCGACGGCGGAAGAGCGAGACGATAGGACACATCTCCTACTCATTCTAGAATATCGAACGGCCCTATATACCTAGGACTAAGTTTTCCCCGCACGCCGAAGCGAATGACGCCGCGGTTAGGCGAGATCCTAAGGAATACATGGTCGCCGATAGCAAATTCTAAGGGACGCCGATGAGCATCGGCCCAATGGCGCTGGTCTCGGAGGTGATCTCTGACCTTCCTGACCACTTCAACCGTCTGGGAAATCAATTCGGGTCCAAGCATCTGCCTCTCCCCGACATCGTCCCATGCTAGCGGTGATCTACACTTCCTGCCATAAAGAGCCTCGAAGGGTGCCATCTGGATACTGGCCTGATAACTGTTGTTGTACGAGAATTCTACCAGGTGCAGATGATTCTCCCATGAACCATCGAAGTCAAGGATACAAGATCTCATCATATCTTCAAGAGTCTGGATTGTGCGCTCTGAT
The DNA here is from genome assembly GCA_029216955.1 of Iris pallida. NCBI lineage: Eukaryota > Viridiplantae > Streptophyta > Magnoliopsida > Asparagales > Iridaceae > Iris > Iris pallida. The sequence goes on from JANAVB010032980.1 coordinate 18,601, forward strand.
TGACCATCCATCTGCGGGTGATAAGTTGAGCTGAACTGAAGGTGAGTCCCCAAACTCTTCTGCAAGCTGCGCCAAAAGTGTGATGTGAATTTTGAATCCCTGTCTGAGGTGATGCTGACTGGCACACCGTGAAGCCTGACGATCTGCCTAAGGTACATCTTCGCTAGCTGCGCCGTCGACTGTCCAACTCTGAATGAAAGAAAGTGTGCCACCTTGGTAAGCCTGTCCACAATTACCCAAATAGCATCTCTGCCGGCCGGATATCTGGGCAATCCGGTCACGAAATCCATGGTTATATGCTCCTATTTCCATTCTGGGATCGATAAGGGCTGAAAAAGTCCAACGGGCCTCTGATGTTCAGCTTTAACCTGTTGGCAAACCAAACACCGAGAGACAAACTGGGCTATCTCCCTCTTCATGCCATTCCACCAGAAATGCTGACGAATATCACGGTACATCTTCGTACCACCCGGATGAATAGAATACTGAGAACTGTGGGCTTCTGCCATGACTTCCTGTCTGATATCTCCACTGGGCACACAAAGACGAGTGTCGTGCCGAAGTGTACCATCTTCATGGATACATAGCTCTGGCCTTCTTCCTGTTTCACACTCTGCTCTGAGTCGCTGGATCTTAGAATCTGCTGACTGCGCCATCCGGATCCTCTCAACTATGCTGGACTGAACCTGTAGACTGGCCATCAATGCCACGCTGGTGGAAAGAACCACTTCAATTTCCATCTTCTGAAGATCTACCAATAATTCTGGTTGCGCCGTCAGGAAATAAACTCTGGCTCTCCTGCTCAATGCATCTGCTACAACGTTGGCCTTCCCGGGATGATACTGCAAATTCATATCATAATCCACCAATAGCTCGAGCCATCTTCTCTGCCGCATATTAAGGTCCTTCTGGGTGAAAACATACTTCAGGCTCTTATGATCAGTAAAGATCTCCACTCTATCTCCGTACAAATAGTGTCTCCACAACTTCAAAGCAAACACTACCGCCGCCAGTTCCAAGTCATGGGTCGGGTAATTCTTCTCATGATCACGAAGTTGACGTGACGCATAAGATATTACCTTTCCATGCTGCATCAAGACACACCCCAATCCTCTGCCTGAAGCGTCACAATAAACTGTGAATCCTCCGGTCCCATCTGGAAGGGTGAGAATGGGAGCCGTTATCAAACCTCGCTTCAACTTCTCAAATGATTCCTGACACTCTGCTGTCCAAACAAACGGCACATCCTTGCGGGTCAACTGGGTCATCGGCGCTGAAATCCTTACGAAATCTGAAATGAACCGCCGGTAGTAGCCGGCCAATCCAAGGAAGCTGCGAACCTCTGCCACTGAGCTGGGTACCGGCCATGACTCGATAGCCACAATCTTCTGGGGATCCACTTCTACTCCTCCTCGGGTAATGATGTGACCCAAGTACGAAATACGGTCGAGCCAGAACTCGCATTTACTGAACTTGGCGTACAACTGATGCTCCCTAAGCGTCTGAAGGACGACTCTAAGATGCTGCTCATGCTCTGCTTCACTCTTGCTGTAGACCAGGATGTCATCTAGGAACACAATCACAAATTGGTCCAAGTAAGGCATGAAAATGCGATTTATGAGGTCCATGAATACGGCCGGCGCATTGGTTGCTCCAAAGGGCATAACAAGAAACTCCCAATGTCCATACCTCGATCTGAATGCTGTCTTCGGGATGTCCTGCTCTCTGACTCTGATCTGGTGGTATCCCGACCGCAAATCGATCTTCGAAAACACTGAAGCCCCTCTGAGCTGATCAAACAAGTCATCTATCCTCGGAAGAGGGTATCTGTTCTTGATTGTCACTGAATTCAAGGTACGATAATCAACATATAGCCTGGACGTACCATCCTTCTTTTTCACAAGAAGCATCGGGGCTCCCCAAGGCGATCCACTTGCACGGATGAATCCCTTGGTCCTCAGTTCTTCAATCATCTTGTACAAAATCTCCAACTCTGAAGGCGCCATCCTGTAGACTCGCTCTGACACTGGTGCTGCCCCGGGAATCAAGTCTATAGTGAACTCAATCTCCCGCTCTGGCGGCATCCCTGGAAGCTCATCTGGAAAGACATCTGGAAACTCTTCAACTATCCGGGGTAACTGCACTGCTGCTACTGCCATCCGCAATACTGGGGAAAATGGCTCCACTGTGCCTCTGGAAAACGAAAACTCTGGCTCGCCGGGGATACTAAAGACAACTCTGCCAATATGGCAGTCTATCCTAGCATACTGATTCCTCAACCAATCCATGCCTAGGACTACATCATAGTCTGTCATAGGAAACTCTATAAATCTAGCGGGGAACTCCCTACCGCTAACTACGATCCGACACGAGGAAAATACTCGATCTACTCCCATAAGACCATTACCAGTAAGTATATTGAGCCTCACTGATAATGACTCAGGCTCCAATCCTATCCGTGTCGTGAATCGTGCAGACATAAATGAATGCGATGCACCAGAATCAAACAATACCGAAGCTGGAAAGGAGTTGACGAGAATAGTACCTGCCACAACCTCACCTGGTGCAACTTCTTCTTCCATAGCCATCATCATGGCCTGACCTTGTCCTCTGGCTGCTGGTCCCCTCTGCTGGAAACCTCTCTGCCTACTCTGAGTCTGAGCTTGGGCTTGTGCATACTGCTGGGGGTGTTGTTGCTGAAATGCCTGATACTGAGGCGGCAAGGGCCTCGAAGACTGATACTGCTGCTGCTGAACTGGTGCTGGGGCCGGTCCTCTCACCGAAGAGCTAGAAGGGTTGGATGCAGATGAACCACCCCTATTCGGGTAAGCCCCTATCCTATGATCTGCTGCTCCACAAGCCAGGCACAATCCCTGTGCCCTGCGACAATCTGCCACCACATGTCCTGGCTTCCCGCAATGAGAACATCCCATCGCGGAAGTCTGCTTCTGCTTCTGCTGCTGCGGGTACGTCGGGGTCGAATGCTGAACCGACGTTACTGAGGTCGCCCGCCTCGGAGTTCCAATGGTCAATCCCCTAGCTGCCGGGGCTGGAGCAGATGATTGGTGCATCTGACTGTGGGACCGCTTCCTGCCTCCGGTCCTATCCACGATCCTCTGGGAGGTGTACTCATGCCTCCTAGCTGCTCTCAAGACTGCATCGAACGTCTGGTGCTCGAACTGCTCAACCGCCAACAAGATCTCCAAATGTAGTCCCTACTGGAACCGCTGGGCCCTATCAAACTCGGTCGCCACCAAGGTGGGGGCAAACCTACTGAGCCTAGAAAACTCTGATGCATAACTGTCAACTGTTCTGCCTCCTTGCTTCAAGTTGGTAAATCTGGTCTGTAAGTCGTACCGAGCCACAGCATCGAAGTACTTCGCCTGGAATCTCTCTCTAAACACTGCCCAAGCAATGGGTGCCACTAATCCCATGGCTTGCGCCGCCCACCAACTGCGAGCTAGGTCCAACAACTGCAGGCGTACCACCGCCACCTTCTCATTCTCGGGTGTCCTAGCTGCTTCCAGAACCACCTCGGTATCCTGAAGCCATGCATCCGCGGCAATCGTATCCTCGGTGCCGTCGAAGAAAGGAGGGTTCAATCGCTTGAAGCTGTTCGTCGCCTGGTTCCCTGGATGTCCGCCTTGGGTCAAAGCATCTTGAACTGTCTGGTGCAGGGCGTCACTTCGACGATCCTGAGAAGCTATCAAGGTTCTGATGAGGCCTACTAAGGTACCATCATCTGGCTCTGCGGGCTGGACGGGCCGAACTGGTGACTCTCCTCCAGTGGGTATCACTCTGGAGGCGACCCCGGAATGCTGGGCTTGATCTCCGAGTTGCTGCTGGTCCACGGGAGGTGCTCTTCCTTGCTGATCGGCAGGGTTAGGTACAGTGCCGCTGAAGAAAACGACACAGGAAAACAAATAAGGAAGGACCAGGACAGATCAATGATACAAGCATGTAATCAGGGCAAGAATTCCAGGGATTTGAAAATATGGGCGGAGATCAAGGGCGAATACTGATTGAGACATCTATTCGGTAAACCCTCACATTTCTTGATTGACAAGACCTGCATGGGCCACCACTTAAACCAGGTCACGCCCCAGAACCAGAATACTGGAGAGCGGGGGCAGACACAGCCAGCTACGTATATTGAAATGGAAACCACCTCGATATACGGTCACGACTGTCTAGAAATATGAGAGTTTACTACAAGCCAACAGTCTCTTATGGTCATGAACAAGCCTAATGTCTCAATCACAAGCAAGTATATAATTACAAGATGTATGATCATTAAATATACAATAAAAGGCGTCCCAAATATTACATATCAGCTGATCATGAAGCTAGTCGTACAAAATGCGAGGACTAGCAAGAGTTTAAGTCATACATGATCAACCCTAGGATTTGTTAATCATGTTTACAGCCCGTAGGCAGACAGTAAGTAAAGTGCATCGAGCTAACAGGTGCTCGTCGGCTAAACGCCTCAAAAGAATAAATTTACAATAGAGTGAGCGAAACAAAATAGAAAACCCACTCGTAGCCCGGGTTCCTTCTAGTCGCCACCATTGGGCTGGAAGCTTGGTAGATTCTCGGAGCTGCTCCGAAATCTGGCCACACAAAACCAGCTGGGTCAACCCCAGAAAGAGCAAGTGCCACAAGGGGGCCACGAAATAAGAACAAAAGCCAGCAATCAGTACAAAAAATCTAATATTAAAGCTAAAATTACGAAAATATGTCAGGATGATATACGACGAGATAACCATGGAACTATTCCGATAGCCAGGTTACAACCCGTAAACCAAAAAAGGACCGGGGTTGTAACCCTTCATCTGAACAGAGCTTGGTTTCCCACCATTTATCGACAAGATAAGTAATGTAAATAATCAAGACAGGGAGCAATCTGGTACTGGATCAAGACATGACTATACTGGTTATACCTCATTCAATCAATCACGGCCAAGCAGATACTACGGCTTACTACTTTAACTAACTAGGGTTATCACAGGCCTAATTACTAACAAGATGCAATGAGATTGTTCCACAGCCACAAGCCCTGCAGACCATCCAGGCTACCCAGGACGAAAGATTAGGGTTGAATTCAGGTGGGTACATCGCCCATAAGACAAATGTACCCTTAGGTGACTTAGAGGGTGCAACACTCGACGGTGCGCTGGAAATGTGCCCTACTCGACGGCAGGCTACAGATCCCAAGAGCGCCCAGGTAACGGGATTGCCTGTAGCTGTGTCATCTCTTCATGACTACTGTGTTATTCTAGTTATTAACCTTAATCCATTTTAGTAGGTACTCCTGACCGTGGTACTCAGGAGTCCCATCCTAGACATGATGCAAGACAGGACAAGTGGATTAACAAGCAAGCAAGAAAGAACCACCCACGGTGTCAAGACAGGTCAAGTTAAGTTATCAAGTCATGTCAAGTCAGGAGTGCGCTGCCACGGGCCACTATCAAGTCATGTTGGTCATGTCAGGAGTGTACCACTACGGGTCACTGTCGTGTTATGCTAGTTCCTTGCCATACCGAACCATGTACAATAGTCATTCCAACATATTAAGTAAAATCAAGTTCATGACAAAAAGGCGTAAGGATATAAAATGAGCGTAAAATATCTAATAAAATATCAATATACAAGGTCATAGAAAAGCCAAGCTTTAAGGAAATAAAACCAAAACTCCAAGGGTCAAGGGTTAAACAAGGGGTCAGGGCAACAGCTTACAAAAGTCACGCACGCTGAAAGAGCCGCGTTCGTGAAAGTCACGTGCGCTACAGCGCAGTATGCGTCAAAAGTCACGCACGCTCAAGGGAACAGTGTGTGAAAAGTCACGCACGCTCAAGGGAGCAGCTGCGTAAAAAGTCACGCACGCTCAAGGGAGCAGCTGCGTGAAAAGTCACGCACGCTCAAGGGAACAGCTGCGTGAAAAGTCACGCACGCTCAAGGGAGCAGCTGCGTGAAAAGTCACGCACGCTCAAGGGAGCAGCTGCGTGAAAAGTCACGCACGCTCAAGGGAGCAGCTGCGTGAAAAGTCACGCACGCTCAAGGGGACACGCTTCCAACAGGAAGCGCACTCAAGCCTGCATACGCAGTGCTAAAGAGCGCGCGTAGCTCAGTGTGCGTAGCTAAACAGCTCTGCACACTGCTCACTGTCTTCTCCAAATAGCAAGAACACATGGCTGTAACCAAAACTTCAAAAGTTCATAACTTGGCCATCCGAACTCCAAATTCGGATTTCCAAGGCTCCAACTGGAGTGAAACTGAAAGCTCTTCCACATGGAAACATCAGAACTCAAAGAAAACCAACCAAAATGGATCAAAACATGTAAAATCCGAAAATAGCAATAACTTAGATCTACATCAACAGAGACTCCAAATCATAAAAACCCAAGAACTAATGTTGATCTCCATGTCCTAAACTAGCAAATGGACAAAGAAAAGAGGGTCCTCATGTAGTGGCAAGATGCACTTGCCTAGGGGTTGGGGAGTTGTGTGGAGAAAGAAGAAGAAGAAGAAGAAGAAGAAGAAATTAATGGTGGTTATAAAGAGAGAGAAGAGGTTGGTGGAGTTATAAAGAGGGGGAGTTGTGGTGGGGATGAGGGGTAGCATAGGCTAAGGATGATCCAATGCATAAAACTGAACCAAACCGAACCATCCCCAATTAAAACCGGGCCAAGCCCAAAATCCAAAATACGAGAAATATCGAAATTCCACAAATTGAGAAAAAATAAAAATACATGCCAAAATCCAGATACGAGTATAATACGAAATACTGGAAAATACGGAAAATGAGGGTGACAAGTATAGAAAGAAAAATCAAATCTACGTGCACGTGTTACTAGAAAGAATCATGAGGGAAAACAAGAGAGATATGCAACAAAGCAAGAAATACTGAAAATATAGGAAAATATGTAAATATTGTAGAGTTTGGCAAGGTGTACTTGCCTGGGTCGAGAGCACTGTAGTGACGAAGATCAGACAGGAAAGTAGGTGGAACAACGACAGCCGAGGAACTAAGGTCCAAACAAACGTCTCCGGATGCTGAAAATAGTCTATTATCTAACTATAATTAATATTGTACCTATTATATTTATTTAGTTAGAAGATAGTATAGATCTTCGTATCAGCTTTCCGAAAAAACTAAATGGATCGTATTTTCGTTTCCGAAATCTCCAGGAATCGCGAAAATATCGAAACATGTTTATTTTTCGAGAATCTAATACTCAAATTTTTTTACAAAAATCTACAGAACAAAATTTGTCTATTAAAATATGTTTTTGAAAAGCTTACCTCGATACGCTTCCAACAAAAAAAATTGGTATGCATTTCGAGTCCCAAGCTAGGAGATATGGCCCTTCTAAGTTGCTTTATCGGATAAAAACGTGGCTGACTTTTCTAGCTAATTTGGAGAATATTTTTGGACGAAAAAGAGAAGGTGTGCATAATTTTTAATATAAGAATTATGGGATACTCATATATTTATATATATATATATAATTAAGATAGATATGTATTATTTAATTTAAGTATGATTAGATTGGACATGTTAGAATAAGATAATTTGGATAGTAGTAGGATTATCAATAAGGCTAAATTTGGAATATAATTTATTTAAATATTATAATCAATGGTCATTATTGAAGGAGGCTTAATTTAAAATCTATGTGTTGCTATTAGATAAGAGCATATATGTTTTAAATAATAAATTTAGATTTAATTAAAATACAAAGAAGATTTGCATGGAGGGTTTCCTAATATGGAACTAGTTAGATTTCTAAATATAAATGCAATCTAAATCTGAATAAATATTAATATATATGGTTATTAATATATATTAATGCCCAATATGCCTTTATAGGTTTGGGTTGGACTTTGGGTCAAATATAAACTAATCCCAACAAGGATTACACTAGGATTACACGTAGACACTTCCTATAAATAGAAACTTTCCAAAATTGAAAACATATTAATATTAATAAGATATATATACAAAATATATATCAACATGAAGGTATTTGAGGGTACTACATGTCTATTTAGATTTGGATTGGTTCGGGTCAAGTCGGGACTAAATTGGTACAACCGGGTCTCCTAGAAAGTCAATAATCTAATAATAAATCATCGGTGGGGGTTAAGTCACAATTTTATTTGGTTTTCCTACTTGGGACATAGCTGTGGCCAGGCCTTCCCTAGCAAGGCTAATATACTAGTCAAAACACACAACTACACTAACCGTACCAAAATTCCTAGTCGCTATACATCCTAGAACTTAACCATGACTAAGGCCATATCTATATAAAATATTAGGCTATTATAAATATAATCATATATATATTCAAAATTGTATATAATCTATTTGGATGTATAACATCCCAAAATAAATATCAAAATAATTATACTAAGCCATGGCAACCTATCATGGCTCTATAAGTGGGGTTGGCTAGGTTAGGGTCCAAATATATTTTCTAGTCAAGTCGAACTCAAAAAGTCAACTATGAGTCTCTGTGCCATTCGCAATTAAATAGCACATAGAAACTCGGTTGAGTGACACACCCTTAGCATGTGTGTCGTAGACTCAAATGGGTCAAAACCATATATTGGGTCAAATGGTTTTGATCTATATCGAGTTCCGAACTCACATGGGAAGCTAGGTATAAATTATGGTAAATAATCTAATTGCCTAAATTTGACTCGAAGTTGCACGAAGTCAAAAGGATGCTAGGGGACAATTCGGATAGGACTGATATATCAAATTGAAGGTCATCATGTCTACTACAAAACTCATAAAGGACGTTTCGAGAGATGGGAATGTCTTGTGCTCCAACAATCAAAGACACAAAAGTACATATAAATCCTAATTAAATTACAATATAACCTAATAATTAGAAATACTATAAAATAAAATAAAAATAATTCCCAAAAATTAGGGTCCTCACAATCTACCCACCTTAAAAGAATTTCGTCCTCGAAATTAAAATAAGGACCCTTAGTAACAAAAAACTGCGCTAGTGTAACTAGGAATAGTTTAAGGATACGCTAGGTCACTACAGTGTCTCCTAATAAGTCAAGTAATAATCAAGCCTAAGCAATTTGGTTTTGCAATATCTATATCGTAAAACTATAGATGGTTTTCTTTACTCACTCTTCTTGGTTTTGGCGGTCTTACAACGATCATGTTGAAGGCTTGTCCCTCCTAACCATACTAGTATCCCAATTATATGAGTCTCTTTTTTCCTAACCAAGCTAAGTGGTACCTACTAATCTGCCTAATCCTCACTTTAAACTAACACGGTATAATAGTAAATGGGTAGGTTAGACTATGTCTACTTTACTCTTGTAGAGGGCCAATCATTACACTAAAACTACCCACCATTTCTCTATCAAGTGACTACCATAAGGACGTAATCTAGTACGATCATCTATTTATTTCTACATTAAGGACATCTACCCACCTTTGGTTAAACTATCTCATCAAACATATGATGCCCTATGTCATATGGCATCTCTAATCCCCATTATCTATCAAGCAATCACAACACAATAAGCAGACTAACTTACCTATAACTTAAGAATTTCTGATAAATCCTACATAGCACGATTATTCGTCATCCCGAAATTAGAATGGACGAAGCAATGATACGAGAAAGCAAAGAAGAGTAATCGAGAGCAAATACGAAGTTCAAGGGTGGTAGAGAAATTTCTAAAAGAATTGTCAAGGCAGTTGTGGATTGAGATTCCTAAGGTTTAATCAGGTCGCAGGCCCGCTCGGTACAGTGACGTAACCGAAACGGCTAACTCGACCTGCATGGGCCACCACAAAAACATGTAACGCCCTAGTCCTAAAATACGTAGGACTGGATACGTATATATGCCATAACAAAAGCCTACTTGCCATTACTGCGATAAGTAGGGCACATTCGTAATGATTGTCATCTTCGTCTTGGCTTGTGCATGAGAGGATGATCAGGATACATATGGCTAAAAATTGTCCCGAACAGTCGACTCCAGCACTTCTTGCACCTTATCCTGGACAGCAGATACAAAGGCCCATGGCACCTGGAGCAGGAGCACCTCGCCTACCATTACCCTCGCAGACATCTCAGTTTTGAGAGAGCCAAAGCTCAGGGCCCCAACCAGAGATTTGGGCAAGCTTTTTCACTGGCTATAGAGGAGCCAATTCAGGAGGGAGAAGTTATAATAGTATCATATTAGTTCTTCATATCCTGTTGTTGTATTGTTTGACACTGAAGCCACACACTCATTCATAGCCACCAACTTTGCAACTAGACATAGCATTGCTACTATACCCCTATCTCAGAATGTTAGAATTCTCATCGGGGGAGGGATAGTGCCTATTAGCAGCATATGTAGATCATGTCCTGTAGAAATTTGTGGAAGGGAGATGAAGGCTCAATTTTTGGTTTTTCTAATGCCAAATTTTGACGTGGTTCTTAGGATGGATTGGTTAAGTCAGTATCATACAACCCTTGACTGTCACAAATACAGTATTGTGTTCAAACCACCACAAGAGAAGGAGTTCGAGTCACTAGAGAATCTTCTAGTGATGGAGTTGTGCATCATTAAGACTCATGGAGATAGAAGGGCTTTTTTATCCTCCTATTATCACCGAGTTCCAAGATGTACTTCCCGAGGAGATGCCAGGATTGTCGTCTGACATAGTCCTTGAGTATTCTGATAGATCTTGTTCCAGGAGCCAAACCAATCTCGTCTTATGTGTACTGACTAGCGCCAAAGGAGTTGGCAGAAATGAAGGTTCAAATAGACGAGTTGCTTGGAAAGGGTTTCATCCGAGCCAGTGCATCACTAATTGAGCTCCAATTTTATTTATGCCAAAGAAGGATGTCAATGCACATGTGCATTAATTACAAGCTCTGAACGTGATGACGGTAAAATAAGTGCCCGCTGTTGCGCATTGATGATTTATTCGATCAATTGTTAGATCTAGAGTATTCTCTAAGATCAACTTGAGATCGGTATCATTAGGTGAAGGTTAGAAAGGAAGATATCTCGAAGACTGCATTCAAATCTAGGTATGGACACTATGAGTTATTGGTTATGCCTTTCAGTTTGACCAATGCTCCAGCTGTCTTTATGAATCTTATGAATAAGGTTTTTCATCAATACCTAGACAAGTTTATAGTTGTCTTCATAGACGATATTCTTATATACTCAAAGAGCCCTGAAGAGCATGAGTAGCAATTACGGATAGTCTTGGAGATATTATAGGAGGAGAAGCTTTATGCAAATCTTAGCAAGTGTGACTTCTTTCTTGAGAAGGTTTCTTTTCTTGGGCATGTCGTCATAGGAGAAGGTATCTCAGTAGATCCAGAGAAAATCTTAGCAGTGAAGTCGTGGCTTGTTCCCACTACAGCCTCTGAAGTAAGAAGATTTCTTAGACTGGCAGATTATTACCGCAAGTTTGTATAAGATTTCTCACGAATAACTGGGCCTATGACTCGGTTGACTTGCAAATACTAAGAGTTCATATGGACAACTGAGTATCAAGTCGCTTTTGATGAGTTGAAGAAGCGGTTGACCACAGCTCCAATCTTGGCCATTCCATCAGGGCCAGGAGGATTCGTGATATATAGCGATGCATTTGGAAAGGAATTGGGATGTGTCTTGATGCAGCATGACACAGTAATAGTATATACATCACGGCAGCAGAGAGTGCATGAGAAAAATTATCTAACGTACGATCTGGAGCTTACAGTAATCACTTTTGCACTGAAGCTTTGGAGGCATTACTTATACGGTGAGAAAGTAGATATCTATACTGATCATCATAGTCTCAAGTATGTCTTCACGCAGAAGGAGCTCAATATGAGACAACAAAGATGGATGGAGCTGATAAAAGACTACGAGTTGGAGCTGCACTACCATCTGGACAAGGTTTACGTGGTAGCTTATGCGTTCAGCCATATGCCCATGGCTTATTTTATTACTACTCAGAGAGATATTGGAAGATCTACAGGAGCCTGGAATAGAAATGGTATTATCTGGAGTTGATGGCAGCCTAGCCAATCTTCAAGTACAGTCTTCTCTAGTCGATAGAATGAAAGCAACATTGCCCACCGACGCTAGATTTCGAAGGCTTAAGGAGAGGACCGAAGCGGAAGAGCATACGGGTTTGAACATCCATGTCGATGGGACATTAAGATGTGGAAATCGTCTCTATGTTCCCAATAGAGAGATTAGGCAGAGTTGATGGCAGAAGCGCATAGTTTGATATATTCTATACATCCAAGAGGGACTAAGATGTATCGAGACTTACGGCAACACTATTAGTGGCATGGGATGAAGCAAGAGATAGCTCATTTTTTACCAAGTGTTTGGTGTGTCAATAGGTGAATGCAGAGCACCGGAGATCGGCTAGGTTGTTGCAGCCGCTTTCCATTCCTAAGTGGAAGTGGGAACATATTATCATGGATTTCGTCATGGGATTCCAAAAGAGTCCCAATGGACGAGATGCAGTATGGGTGCTAGTGGATAAACTCACCAAGTTAGCCCATTTCTTTCCTTTCAGAGTGGGCCAATCTACTGAAGCATTAGCTAATATGTATATGATGTATATCATGAAGCTACATGGTATTCTAGTTAGTATTGTATCAGAGCAAGATTCGAGATTCACATCTTATTTCTGGAGAAGCATGCAGGAAAGCTTGGGTACTCATCTGAAGTTTAGTACGGCTTATCATCCTCAGACTGATAGACAGTCAAAACGTCCTATTCAGACACTAGAAGATATGTTGAGGGTATGTATGTTAGACTTCGATGGATCATGGAAAGCTTGTTAGTTCAATGTTTTGATGGAGTGGTGCAGTGCAATTCAATTGATTTTTTTATCATCTCTACATATCATATTTATTTGGGTTGCTAACTGAATGGTAGAGTACTCGACTTTTAAGTGCGACTATGATCATTTACACATTTTTGGATGAAGCAACAAATTCGTCCAGACTATTGGTAGAGTCTGTAAGACCGCGACTGATCCTGAAAGGTGATGAATGGAAAAAAACAATATGTCGTAATAATGAGAAAAAAATCAAATTTTTTATTTTGTATTCTTCTTTTTTAGTAGTAGAATTTAGATAGAATTTGGAGTTTATCCTTATCGGACCATTACAAAATTTTGTTTTGATTTGTGTGGAAGAGGACCAAAAAAATTAACATACATTTATAGTTGGGTCTAGTGAATAAATGGATAGAACCTCTTGGTTCCAATTTTGGTAAAAAAAAAGCAACGCGCTAATATTCTTAATTTGAATAATTACATCTAATTAGATGTTAAAAATAAATTAGTGCCTGGTGGGGGAAGGGGTTCTCTTGTGAGTGGACCGCTGATTCTTTTTCTTTAAAAAAAATCCTAACTATTCCATATTATCGATTGGAGACAGATGTGTAGAAGAAACAGTATACTCTGTGTGTGTGTGTGTATATATATATATATATATTATATATATATTATATATTATTCTTCATCTTGAAAAGTTTTCTTACAACAATAGCTTTTAAGCGAGGATTCAGATGGCTCCATTAGAAGCTTTATATGGTAGGAAGTGTCGATCTCCTATTTATTGGAGCGACATAGGAGAGCGGCAGATTTTGGGGCCATAGCTGGTAGTTAGCACTGTAGAGAAGATGAAGATGATTCAAGGCTACCTGCGAGCAGCACAGGACAGGCAGAAGTAGTTGGTAGATCTTCATCGTCGTCCTTTGGAGTTTAAGGAAGACGATCTTATTTTTTTTGAAGATATCACCCACTAGAGGCATAATTCGTTTTGGAGGTTACGACAAACTAAGCCCGAGATATATTAGGCCATTCGACGTCTTGGAGCGAGTTGGTGAAGTTGCTTACAGATTGGCATTACCACCATCATTAGAAGGTGTACATGACATCTTTGATATATCACTGAGAAGGTATGTTGCAGATAGCAGTTATGTCCTCGATCACTCCGAGATCACAGTTGGCCCTAGCTTGTCATACCAGGAGCAGCCAGTCGAGATCATCGATCGCAGAGTCAAGGTATTGCAGAACTAGTCTATACCTCTGATTCGTGTCATGGAAGCACCACACTCCAGGATAATCCACTTGGAAGTGCGAGGATGACGTACATGAACTTCTTCCTTACCTATTCTAGAATCAAGGTATGATTTTGAGCAATTTGTTTTTGCTACCGCATAACATTAAATGCATTCCTTAGTTAATGCGTTGATGTTTAAATTTCGAAGACGAATTTTTATATATAAGTTGGGTAGGTTGTAAACCCCCATTTTTTCAAATTTTTTATTGTATTTATTTAAATATAAATACTATATTTTTAAATAATAAATAATAAATAATTTTTATTATAATAAACTTTAATTTAGTCATTGTAGCAATTATTGTTACATTATGTACAAATAGAATGTAAATTGTACATAATTACGTTGGAATTATAAAAATATTTTAGAAATTTTTGGAGATTTTTCTTTATTTATTTAGATTTTGTTTGTGTGTTACACACACACACACACACATATAAAATTAGTTATAAAAAACAAATTCTCGCTAGAAATTGATTTCTCACGAGAAACCAATTTCTCATAAGACAACTTTCCACAACAGACCCAACCCTCTCCCTTAAACGAGCGCGACCCTTCGCGACCTCCGCTTGGGTTCATTTTAAATGAAAATTCTTCCTCCGACCACTCCCACAGCTAACCTCGACGTCTTCGCGCGCCCATCCTGCCGCTGCATGTCGTCGTCGGACGCCGCATCGCCAAAAAAATGCAAAACTAGACCCGTAGATATATAATTTGATAACTTTTTGATTTAGTTCTGGCACGCTTTTTGATGCAAAGCGGGTCCAACGACGGACATCGAATTGACCCAAAATTACAATTTTCTTCATGTATCTAGAATAGGACTTTTAGGTAGGCAATCTTAGACATTTTTTATGACGAAAACATTCGTGATGTTTATTTTAGCATCCGAAGACGTTTGCGGGAGTTGACGTTCACAGCCTTTGCTTTCTGACGATCTGAGTCACTGGACATTATCGATTCTTCACACCACTCCAGTCAAGATACCTTGTCATTATTACTGTTCTTCATGTTTATTATTTTTATTTTTCATTTCAGTATTTATCATGTCTAGTTCTATCATACTGTACGTCTAAGTCATACTTGGATGCAAGCGATTGTTTTAGTCGTTTTTACTGTTTTATTTATTTATTTATTATTTTGTATTGACTTAGAATAGTTGACCACCCCGTTTATGTGAGATATTGGTATATCTCTATGTCCATGACACTTACATGTAGGACACGGACCTGCATATTCGGTTGGCCTCCGGTACGTATGGGACGTGTGACGGATAGGAATAACTGCTAATAGAAGTATGTATGATTAGTGGACTTAGCAGTTATTAGAGGTACATGTGTTGTAGAGATAACACAGATAGACATGGGAGTGGGGAGGATAGTTCCTTAATGTATGGGCCGAGTATGCACTTTCATTTGTAACTCGTAAGCTCCGATGGATACACGAGTGAAATGACCCTCTCAGGTTTAACACTGCCGTTCTATGGAACGTTATGCGCTAAGGCCCCTGATTCCCAAAAGGGAATTATGCCATATCCTATTTATAGCCAGAGTGCCCATGCGTCGAAGGTTCGTTCTTAAACTGCATTTCATATAGAATGGTTAAGAGAACCAATATTGTTTATTTATATTCAGTTTATTGGCATGTTGTGTGTATCTTATTACATCCCACTAAGGACCTGGTGATATCTCCAGGAATAAATAAGTAGGATTATCCATAGGAGTATGGATCGGCTTTAGACATGGCTTCTGTGACGATGAGATGTACCCTATTGATTAGTCCTAATCATGTCTTAGAGATAGAGACACTTTACTTATTATTTTCCTTATCTTATGAGGACATATTTTCTACTAGCACAGACTTACATTTATAGCTGTTTGGTAGCGGATTTGTCTCCACCCGGCTATCCTCACATTTGACTACTGTAATGCCCATATCTCGTATTACGTATTTGGAATACGTGTACGTATTTTGTCCCGTATTGCATGTCTCCCTGCTTGATTTTTTGGCATTTCATTGATGAGTTTATCTTGGTTCGGTTCGATTTGTTTGGCTTGGTTCGATTTGCTTGATTTTATGTGGAGAACCACTCCCACCTACCACCACTCCCACCATAAATATCAATCCCACTCTCTCTCTTCCATTATTACTCATTACTTATTCCTTCTTCTCCATCCTTACTCTTCACCTACCAGAAGAGAGTGGAGAGCTTAGGCAAGTGCATCTTGCTTCATAGAGGAACCCCATTCTTATTGTTCCATTGTCTTCCTCATGTATTTCTAACCCACTTTAGTACTTAGCTTTTTTCATTTCCATGGTTAAATTCTTGTAGATCTAGTTTTGTGGTATTTTCAGTTTTTATGAATTTTGGTCTATCAAACTTGCATATTTTTGCTAGTTGATGGTTCCATGTTGTAGATAATTTCGTTCTACCCCCATTTTGACCTATAGAAGTTCAGATTTGGACTCTGGATAATGGAATTATGGAGCTTGGAAGCATGGCTTCATGGTGTTTTCTTCTCGAAAATTGGAGGAGAAGAATAGTACTTGACCACATGACTATTTCATGTGGCAAGTGGTTTTTTTTTTCAGCCGCATGGCTTTGCAAGCATTAATTGCATGCATTAAATATTTGCTTGGTAATTGCTTGCTTGCATGCAACAGTTAGTGGCCGCATAGGCCTATGAATATTTAATATAATGGCCAAATGCCAGGTTACATATTTAATATTGCTTGCATGCTATTATAGAAGAGCGCACAGAATTGTATTATTTAATGCATTAAATATTGCATACACCCATGCAAGTGAGCTGCATGACTTGCTCTTAATAGTACTTCCTTTTAATATTACCTTGCCTGTATGCAAATCCACAGTAGCTAGCCGCATGAAATTCTTTAGCTGGCCAATGCATTAATATTTTATTTGCATGCTAATAAAATATTAATGCATGCATTAGTAATTAAAGCATTAGTGCATACAACAGCAAGCTAGCCATTAAAGCATGCATTAGTAATTATGCGCATTAGTAATTAAATTGCTAGCCACCATTAGCATTAATGCATACAACAGCAAGCTTACATGCTCATGTATTAATAGCCGCATGGCCCAACTACTTGGCCGCATGATTTCGTGTATATATATTATATTATATATTATGTGTATTAGTTTGTTTAATGCCTTGCTTGCATTTGCAATGCATGCAAGTTGGCCATTGAGCCGCATATGGCTTGCTAATATATTATATATATATTTGCTTTAGCCTATATTTAATGTATACAGTTAATTACCTGCTCCCTTGGCCGCATGTATTGTTTGAGTGGCCACGAGCCATATTTTGCCGCATACACCATGGTGTGCTGGCCTCATTAGTATGAAGCATTAATTGTAGTGGGGTCCCACAAGGTTTGTATCCATGTAATTTTAGGCCATATGGCCCCAGTACTTGAGTGGCCACGTGCCCTTTTCTTTTGCTTGAGTGGAAGCTTGCATTTATTGTAGGTTCCTCTCTCCTTATCTTTTCTGGTTGCATGAATATTTCTTGCTGGCCGCATGGCCCCTTCAGTTATTTTCTGGCTGCATAAGCTTTGGCTGGCCGTATGGGTGGCCTCCCACTCTTTGGCCGCATGCATGTTCTCCCCTTTTGGGCCGCATGGGGTCCACTTTGATTGTTTAAATATTTTATTTGCCTGAATTGTGGTCAGAATTTCTTCCCACTCCCATGAAAGTTGTAGAGTTTCTTCTTGGCTTCAAGAATATATATTTATATATATTATTATTTAATTGCACAAGTTTCTCCCCTCCTTGATAAATGACATGACATGATAGTGATCCGCCGTGGTCCACTCCTGACAAGATAACTTGACCTGACAAATTTGGCATAATTATTTGACATGATAAACATGACATGATAGTGGCCCGACGTGGCGCACTCTTGACAGTGAACCTGATATATATATATATATTATATATATTATATATATATTATATATATATAATATATATATATATATATATATATATATATATATATATCCCGAAGGCTATTGCGACGGCTAGCTTGATATGACAAGATTGAATAACTTGGACACCGTAGACGATTGTGCTTGTACAAATGAACCCGCCTTATCTTGCATCATGTCTAGGACGGTGACCCCTGAGTACCACGGTCAGGGGTACCCACTGAAATCGACTAAGGCTAACAACTAGAATAATCCAGTAGTCATGAATTAATTTCCCAGCTACAGGCAATCCCGTTATCTGGGCGTCCCACTTGGGATCTGTAGCCTGCCGACGAGTAGGGCACATTTCCAGCACACTGTCATGTGTTAAACCCTTATTGTACGATATTCGACCTGGATAACCTGGATGGTCTGCAGGGCTTGTGGCTGTGGAACAATCTCGCTGCATCTTGCTAGTAACTAAGGCTTGTGATAACCCTTGTTAGTTAAAGTATCAAGCCGTACTTATTGCTTGGCCGTGAAATGTTGGATGGAGTTTACTCAGTCTAGTATTGTCTTGATCCTGTACAAGATTGTTGCATGTCCTGATTTCTTATTTTATCTTGCCGATAAATGGTGGGAGAAACCAAGTTCTGTTCAGACGAAGGGTTACAACCCCGGTCCTTGTTTGGTTTACGGGTTGTAACCTGGTTATCTGAATAGTCCCATGGTTATCTCATCGTATATCATCTGTCATGCTTGATACGTTTTACCTTACCAACAATATTTGGGAGACGGAGTTCTATTCAGGCGAAGGATTACAACCCCGGTCCTTGTTTGGTTTAAGGGTTGTGACCTGGCTAGTTGAATGGTTTCTTCGTACTCAGTTTGCTGTTGTTATTCTTTTAATATCAAGCCTTTTTATTACTGTCTTTTATATAATTATATTTTTGTGCTAATTGCTGGTTTTAGTTCCTAAGTGAAGCCTCCTTTGTGGCACTTGCTCTTTCTGGGATCTGACCCAGCTGGTTTTGTATGGCCAGATTCCGGAGCAGCTCCAGGGGATCTACCGGTTTTCCACCCAGATGGTGACCACTAGACGGAATCCTGGCAACGAGTTGGTTATTTTTTTAGCTCTCCCACTCTATTGTTAAATTATTCTTTTGAGGCGTTTAGCCGCCGAGCAAGTGTTAGCTCGTGTACATTTTACTTACTGTCTGCCTACGGGCTGTAACATGATTGGCAATCTAGGGTTGATCATGTATGACTAAAACTCTTGCTAGTCTTGATATTTTGTAACGACTAGCTTCATGATCAGCTGAATATGTAATGTTTGGGATGCCTTACTATTGTATATTTGGTGATCTTACATCTTGTAACTTTACTTGCTTGCTTGTGATTGAGACACTAGGCTTGTTCTTGACCATAGGAGACTGATGGATTGTAGTTAAACCCTCATATATCTAGACAGCCGTGACCGTATGGCGAGATGGATCCCATTTCATTATACATAGATGGCTATGTCTGCCCCCGCTCTCCAGTGTTCTGGTTCTGGGGTGTGACATGATTTAAGTGGTGGTCCATGCAGGTCTTGTAAATCAAGATATGTGAAGGTTTACCGGATAGATGTCTCAATTAGCATTCGCCCTTAATCTCTGTTCGTATTCTCTGAATCCCTGAAATCCTTGTCCTGATCACATGCTTGTAATCGTTGATCTGTCCTGGTCCTTTCTTATTGTTCCCATGTCGTCTTCTTCAGCGGCATTGTTCCTGGTCCTACCGATCAGCAAGGTGGAGCGCCTCCCGTGGACCAGCAGCAACCAGAAGATCAGGTCCAGCACTCAGGCAGCCTCCGATTCATGCCTACCGAGAATCCCGAGCCACCAGTTCAGCCTGTCCAGCATGCAGAGCCCGATGATGGCACTTTGGTGGGTCTCATCAGGACCTTGTTAGCTTCCCAGGATCGTAAAGGAGATACTTTGCACCAGGCAGTGGAAGATGCTCTAAACAGAGGTGGTCGTCATGGGAACAGTGCAGCGAACAGTTTCAAGCGCCTGAACCCTCTATTCTTCGATGGCAGTGAAGATGCGATCGCTGCTGATGCATGGCTTCAGGACACTGAGGTTATTCTAGAGGCAGCCAGAACTCCAGAAGACGAGAAGGTGGCCGTGGTGCGCCTGCAGTTACTGGATCTTGCCCAGCTGGTGGACGACGCAGGTCGTGGGATTAGTGGCACCCATTGCTTGGTCAGTATTTCGAGAGAGGTTCCGGACCAAGTACTTCGATGCGGTGGCTCGGTACGATCTTCAGACCAAGTTCACCAATTTGAAGCAGATGGGCAGGACGTCGATGGATATGCGGCCGAGTTCTCCAGGCTTAGTCGATTTGCTCCCACCTTGGTGGCGACCGAGTTTGACAGAGCTCAGCGGTTCCAGCAAAGGCTTCATCTTAAAATTTTGTTGGCAGTGGAGCAGTTTGAGCATCAGACTTTTGATGCGGTACTGAGAGCAGCCAGGAGGCACGAGTATACCTCCCACAGGATCGTGGACAGGACCGGAGACCAGAAGCGATCTCACGGCCAGATGACCCAGTCGATAGCACCAGCCCCGGTAGTCAGGGCTTTGACAATTGGAACTCCTAGACAGGCGGCCTCAGTGACGTCGGTCACGTCCCCTCAGCAATAGAAGCAGAAGCAGTCTTCCGCAATGGGCTGCACTCATTGTGGGAAGCCATAACACGTTGTTTCGGAGTGTCGCAGAGCTCAGGGATTATGTTTGGCTTGTGGAGCACCGGACCACAAGATAGGGTCCTGTCCGAATAGGGCCAGTTCGTCATCGGCCCAGACTAGTCTCTCGGTAAGGGGACCAGGACCAGCACCAGCACCAGTGCAGCAGTATCAGCCTCCGAGGCCATTGTCGCCTCAGACTCAAGTCTTCCAGCAGCAGAGACCCCAGCAGTATGTCCTGGTCCAAGCTGAGATTCAGAACCGGCAGAGAGGTTCCTAGCAGGATGTCTTCCCACTTCCTTGCCTTCAAATTTCTTGCTTACGTGATTGAATGTTTGATTGATTGATTGCTTAGTATAGCTTGTCCTTGCATCTCTAGCCACTTGATTAAATTCCGAGGACGGAATTATTTTAAGGTGGGTAGAGTTGTAATGCCCATATCTCGTATTACGTATTTGGAATACGTGTACGTATTTTACCCCGTATTGTATGTCTCCCTTCTTGATTTATTTTGGCATTTCATTGATGGGTTTATCTTGGTTCGGTTCGATTTGTTTGGCTTGGTTCGGTGTTGCTTGATTTTATGTAGAGAACCACTCCCACCTACCACCACTTCCACCATAAATATCAATCCCACTCTCTCTCTTCCATTATTACTCATTACTCATTCCTTCTTCTCCATCCTTACTCTTCACTTACCAGGAGAGAGTGGAGAGCTTAGGCAAGTGCATCTTGCTTCATGGAGGAACCACATTCTTTTTGTTCCATTGTCTTCCTCATGTGTTTCTAACCCACTTTAGTACTTAGCATTTTTTATTTCCATGGTTAAATTCTTATAGATCTAGGATTGTGGTATTTTCGGTTTTCATGAATTTTGATCTATCAAACTTGTATATTTTTGCTAGTTGATGGTTCCATGTTGTAGAGAATTTCGTTCTATCCCATTTTGACCTATAGAAGTTCAGATTTGGACTCTGGATGATGGAATTATGGAAGCATGGCTTCATGGTATTTTCTTCTCGAAAATTGGAGGAGAAGAATAGTACTTGACCGCATGACTATTTCATGCGGCAAGTGGTTTTTTTTCCAGCCGCATGGCCTTGCAAGCATTAATTGCATGCATTAAATATTTGCTTGGTAATTGCTTGCTTGCATGCAACAGTTAGTGGCCGCATAGGCCTATGAATATTTAATATAATATGGCCAAATGCCAGGTTACATATTTAATATTACTTGCATGCTATTATAGAAGAGCCGCATGGAATTGTATTATTTAATGTATTAAATATTGTATACACCAGCATGCAAGTGAGCCGCATGGCTTGCTCTTAATATTACTTGCTTTTAATATTACCTTGCCTGCATGCAAATCCACAGTAGCTAGCCGCATGAAATTCTTTAGCTGGCCAATGCATTAATATTTTATTTGCATGCTAATAAAATATTAATGCATGCATTAGTAATTAAAGCATTAGTGCATACAACAGCAAGCTAGCCATTAAAGCATGCATTAGTAATTATGCGCATGCATTAGTAATTAAATTGCTAGCCACCATTAGCATTAATGCATACAACATCAAGCTTACATGCTCATGTATTATATTAATGGCCGCATGGCCCAACTACTTGGCCGCATGATTTCGTGTATATATTATATTATATATTATGTGTATTAGTCTGTTTAATGCCTTGCTTGCATTTGCAATGCATGCAAGTTGGCCATTGAGCCGCATATGGCTTGCTAATATATTATATGTATATATTTGATTTAGCCTATATTTAATGTATATGGTTAATCACCTGCTCCCTTGGCCGCATGTATTGTTTGAGTGGCCACGTGCCATATTTTGCCGCATACACCATGGTGTGCTGGCCTCATTAGTATGAAGCATTAATTGTAGTGGGGTCCCACAAGGTTTGTATCCATGTAATTTTAGGCCACATGGCCCCAGTACTTGAGTGGCCACGTGCCCTTTTCTTTTGCTTGTGGAAGCTTGCATTTATTGCGGGTTCCTCTCTCCTTGTCTTTTCTGGTTGCATGAATATTTTTTGTTGGCCGCATGGCCCCTTCAGTTATTTTCTGGCCGCATAAGCTTTGGCTGGCCGCATGGGTGGCCTCCCACTCTCTTTGGCTGCATGCATGTTCTCCCACTTTTGGGCCGCATGGGGTCCACTTTGATTGTTTAAATATTTTATTTGCCTGAATTATGGTCAGAATTTCTTTCCACTCCCAACATGAAAGTTGTAGAGTTTCTCCTTAGCTTTAAGAATATATTATATTATTTAATTATGCAAGTTTCTTTCCTCCTTGATAAATGACATCACATGATAGTGACACGCCGTGGTGCACTCCTGACAAGATAACTTGACTTGACAAATTTGGCATGATTATTTGACATGATAAACATGACATGATAGTGGCCCGACGTGGCGCACTCTTGACAGTGAACCTGATATGATATATATATATATCCCGAAGGCTGTTGCGACGGCTAGCTTGACATGACAAGATTGAATAACTTGGACACCATAGACGATTGTGCTTGTACAAATGAACCCGTCTTATTTTGCATCATGTCTAGGACGGGGACCCCTGAGTACCACGGTCAGGGGTACCCACTGAAATCGACTAAGGCTAACAGAATAATCCAGTAGTCATGAAGAGATTTCCCAGCTACAGGCAATCCCGTTATCTGGGCGCCCCACTTGGGATCTGTAGCCTGTCGACGAGTAGGGCACATTTCCAGCACACTACCATGTGTTGCACCCTTATTATACGATATTCGACCTGGATAACCTGGATGGTCTGCATGGCTTGTGGCTGTGGAACAATCTCGCTGCATCTTGCTAGTAACTAAGGCTTGTGATAACCCTAGTTAGTTAAAGTATCAAGCCGTACTTATTGCTTGGCCGTGAAATGTTGGATGGAGTTTACTCAGTCTAGTCTTGTCTTGATCTTGTACAAGATTGTTGCATGTCCTGATTTCTTATTTTATCTTGTCGATAAATGGTGGGAGAAACCAAGTTCTGTTCAGACGAAGGGTTACAACCCCGGTCCTTGTTTGGTTTACGGGTTGTAACCTGGTTATCTGAATAGTCCCATGGTTATCTCATCGTATATCACCTGTCATGCTTGATACGTTTTACCTTACCAACAATATTTGGGAGACGGAGTTCTATTCAGGCGAAGGGTTACAACCCCGGTCCTTGTTTGGTTTAAGGGTTGTGACCTGGCTACTTGAATGGTTTCTTCGTACTCAGTTTGCTGTTGTTATTCTTTTAATATCAAGCCTTTTCACTACTGTCTTTTATGTAATTATATTCTTGTGCTAATTGCTGGTTTTAGTTCCTAAGTGAAGCCTCCTTTGTGGCACTTACTCTTTCTGGGATCTGACCCAGCTGGTTTTGTATGGCCAGATTCCGGAGTAGCTCCAGGGGATCTACCAGTTTTCCAGCCAGATGGTGACCACTAGACGGAATCCTGGCAACGAGTGGGTTATTTTTTGGCTCTCCCACTCTATTGTAAAATTATTCTTTTGAGGCGTTTAGCCGCCGAGCAAGTGTTAGCTCATGTACATTTTACTTACTGTCTGCCTACGGGCTGTAACATGATTGACAACCTAGGGTTGATCATGTATGACTAAAACTCTTGCTAGTCTTGACATTTTGTAACGCCTAGTTTCATGATCAGCTGAATATGTAATGTTTGGGACGCCTTACTATTATATTTTGGTGATCTTACATCTTGTAACTTTACTGTTTGCTTGTGATTGAGACACTAGGCTTGTTCTTGACCATAGGAGACTGATGGATTGTAGTTAAACCCTCATATATCTAGACAGCCGTGACCGTATGGTGAGATGGATCCTATTTCATTATACGTAGCTGGCTATGTCTGCCCCCTCTCCAGTGTTCTGGTTCTGGGGCCTGACAACTACTATTCTCATTACTGGATCTTATTTATCATATTTGCTGTGGATGAGATAAACTTGCCTAAGACTATTATGTTATATTCACATTACAACTTATGTATGTATTTTTCATATATATTTTTCACAAAACCCCCAACTTTCTTGAAATTTCTTAATCTCCTTGTGTCAGCCATATCTTATTAGAATATTGAATTATATTCTTGTTTCTCATTTAATTTTATTTTTCAACAGTATTCCTGATCCTAGTAATTATTCTTCGCCTAAATATCTATATATGCATTACTCATTGATTGTTTATTGAATTTTCTGTAAAACAATATTTTTGGTGGACTTTCTATGATTGAGTTTCCTATGAATGAATATTTATTTATTTGTGTCAAAAATTCGAAAATCCTTCAACTAATTCGATGACGCAATGAAAACTGCAGTCATCAATTGAATCGTAAAATAAGAAGTTGTTGCAGCCATCCGGAATGACGAGGTACTAATATTCTCAAAACATGGTTCATGAACTAAGTAAGATTTCGGGAATCTAGACAATATTTTGTCTTTGGTTTTCATGCTTGATATTCAAAAAAATTAATTTCATTTTATCTCAATTTGGATTTAAAACCATTGACTTGAATAATTTAAAATAATATTCAGTACTTTTGGTAAAATAGTTATATGAGATTTCCTTACTAATTTGTCAAAAGATTTTATATTATGATATTATATAGTACTTTGATACTTAGATAAAGGATAAAAAAATGATTTTAATTACCTGTTCTTGAGTATCTTTTGAATTACCAAGGATACCTTAACGTGTAAGGCTACTTCACAATCATAATTCCTACTCATTCTATGGATATCAAAGAAGAGGTAGCAAAAATCAGTAATCATGAATCCTGATAGTGAAATGGTATCTTGATTGCAGCCATATGCGCAATGGCGAGGCACAAGATTTCTATATCACGTCAGAAAATGAGAAATGAAGAATATGACTTTGATTTTGTAGAACATACACGGTTCTGGTATCTGACAATTTTATTGATTCTATGAAATTTCAAGATCATTAATGATTTCAAGAATATTCATACTTTCTTTATTTTCATAAAACTTTTAATGAATATGATTTTGAAATATTTTGTTTAAAAAAGGATTACTACTTCATCACTGTAAGACGGGCATACTATCTTGTTTCTCTCTATATTTGTTTTGAAAAAAAAAACTTATCTTTAAAATTTTAAATTTTGAGGACGAAATTTTTGTAAGGTAGGTAGAGTGTCATAGTCGTAACCAATAATATGGTATTATTCAAATTATTTTAATTATTTATGCATTTGAAAAAATCTAATTAATTATTAATGTTCTATTTTAAAGAAAAGGATTTAAAATGTAGTTAGATGAATTTGTTTTTCCTATTAATAATTGCATAAAAGCCATGTGTTAAAATTTGCAATTTCAAAAATTATGTATGGACACCTTACGGAATAGGTGTCAAAACCTGACACCCCATGTCTTCTCTTAACAACTCTTAGTCACCAAAATAATAATAATAATCTATACTACTATATAATGCCAAAAGTTGGGCTTCACCATGAAAAGTTTCTTTCAAAAATATTGCTTATTTACTAATTAAAAATATTACTTAAAGTTAATAGGGGTACTAAGTAATTACGAGATGTGTCTTTTGGTCTTTCTAAATAGTTTTACATGCATGTATAAAATAATATAATAATCAATATAATAATAAGTTTAGACTAATTAATGTGGATGACTTAGTCTTCCTAATAATAATATACTACTATTATTTGCTCTTTTCAAGTAGCATAAAATACGTGCAATTTACATGCATATATACTACTAATTAATAAATCCAAATAAGGGAAGCTAAGGCTCCGTTTGGATAGCCCTTTTTGTCCAACGTTTTGTGTTTAAACGTAAGAAGTGAAATAAATAGTGTTTGGATGACAACACTTGAGAAGCTATACTTTGGAAAAAAAAACGAAAACTGTTTTTAAACTCTCATTTCAGAGAGCATGAAAAACTTGCTTCCCAAATTTTTTTCCAAAAGGTCCTCGTTCTCTCCTCTGCCAATTTTTTTTTCACCACCCCTTCATCTTCTCTCTCCTCCTCGTTTCCTCCTTCCCCAAACTATTTTCCCCCCTGAGCTCCTCCTCCCTCCACGAAACCCTAATCACACTGGCGCCATCGAAGGCCTCGCAGTCGCCATGGTCGGCGCCGCCGCCTCCCTCGGAGGCTCCTTCCTCCACTCCAACCTCCCACCGGCCGTCCAGGTCTCACGCCTCCGTCCTCCGCTCCGCCAAGTCCACCCAGCTCTTCTACGTCGGTGGATCCGGTCTTCGTGATCTCCTCTTCCGACGTCGTCTCCTCCCTCGACTTTGCCATAGTCACCACCGACGGCACCTCGAAGTCCAAGCCCTCGACGTCGTCATCGCGTCCGACTCTAACCTCGGCGACTCCCCCGTCTCAGACTACATGAAGTCGTTCTCCAAGTTCGTCCCGACAGACTACGACCTCGCTCGTGTCGCGTCTTTCCTCACCGGCAAGGGCCTCCGTTTCGCTCCGGCCGTGAACGGTAACAGAAAGCTGTTAACTTCATTACGACCGAGTTTGTGAGAACCATCAAAGATAATCAGAAGTTCTCGACCCCTGCCACCGCGGCAAGCGCCGCCTCAACCATATGGAGCAACGCAAGTGTTGGGCTCTCCACCAAGTCCTCCGTCCCAGTGGCCATTATGCTCGAAGAATTTGGGATCCCCATCTCAGCACAAAAATCCTAATTTTGGTCGAATTGATGGAGAATTTGCCAATTCTGAATCAAAACTCATAACAAATATTACACAACTTCAAATTTTTAAAACAATTATTTAAAAAATATTTTGTAAAAAAGAATTTACCAAACAGAATTTTCAAAATTTATTTTTTAAAACCATTTTTCAAATGAAGGTAACCAAATGTAAATTTAAAATTTGTGTACTCAATTTTTTTTATAATATATTCTTTGAAAATTATTTTCAAAATAAAATTTTAAAAAATATATCCAAACGAACCCTAAGAACTCTTCGGATTCACTCGACCTTCTTTCATCCAAGAAGGCCCAATTGAGTTGGCAGAATATTTCTATTTTCCTTGAGATATAAAGGCAATTGTCTCCGTCCGACCCGACCCGATAAAGTACTCAGGATCACTGTAGGGCCGGGCCTTGCTTGTAAAAAAAGTGGGGAGAGAGAGAGATATCCATCATGCACTCCATCCTTCTCCTGTGAACAAGCTAACCCTCCCCTCTTCTTCTTCTTATTCGTTTCTTTTTCTTCAAAAATTCACAACTACATCATCAAATACCCCAACACCAACATAACCATTTCCCCCACTCTCCCTCCATTTACCGTGCCACACGCCGACCTCCGCTCCTGCGCGTGTCCGCTACCTCGGCCGCACCCGTCGGTGCCGGCATCCCTCACCGTCGCCAGCCTCCCTTCCGGCTGCTCGCCACCACACCACCTCCAACACCACCACCATCATCTTCATCTCCATCTTCACCTCCAATCCCCAAAACCCTAACACCCTTTTTTCAAAAAAAGAAAAAAAAGAAAAGAAAATATGAAGAAGAAGCTTGAAGAAGGAAGAAGAAGAGATTGAAGAAGGCTCAAGCCCTAGCCCCTAATTTTTCCAAGGCAAGCCCTCTCCTTCTCTCTTTTCAACTTTGTATTTTTTTTAATTTATCTTTATAATTGCTTCTTATAAGAGCAATTAGAACATAAATTGCAGTTTTTCAATATTGTTTGTCATAAAAAACAGTTGGAACATAAATTGCCTAGTGGAGGGTTAAGATTGTGGTATTTGTCAAATAAATAAATAAAAGTTGGTATAGATTTTGGATATATATATATATATATTATATATTATTATATATATTATATATATATAATATATATTACTATAGCACAGACATGTGTGTTAGAAGTAATCCGGACACACTTTGATACAAGTCGGTATCGTAATTATAAGTTCATTATATTGATGATGTATGGATATCAACTGATATATAATTAGAAAGCATATCTATATTTCCAATTTTATAATTTAAGTTCTAACGTGGATTAGGACATAGGATGATTATATCTCTATATGCATAACCTATAAGTAGACAATAGGATTCAACTAATCTAATTTAGTATACTAGGATGCTTGGAATACTATGTTGGTCCTCAAGATTCAAACTTACATCTTGTTGTCTGAAGGATAAATTGGACAAAACTAAATATTTTGAGTCGCACTAAGTTATAAACTAGTAATATTGCATCTTGGGTCCTTAAGTAACGATAGGGTTGGATGTTGAGTACATCATAATTTGTAATGACCGTATTGACTCTAAAATGAGAAATAGAGAGCACCAATAAAGGAAAACCATTTGGGTTATTTATGTTAGTCTTAGTATATTAGGAATTGACGTTAATCGGTTAAAGTAGCGATTTTAGTTAATGAAATTCAAAATACTTTTATTTCCAACATCCAATAATCATGGAATTGTTTAAGCTTTTGAGGAAATCTAGTCCAAGGGACTATAGTTCCATTTCCTAGGTTTTCAGGATTGTATCGATCCAAAAATTTATAAAATCTGATTTTAGGAGTCAAATTGTATTAGAATTCAGCAATTGCAATTAATTTAGAATATCATAATGCCCAATTGGATATTAAAATATACAGTAAGTTAACTATGTGGCTATTACCTAGTAAAAGATAGCATATCGAATCCAAAATTTGACTTTTCATGATTTTAAATCTAATTTACTTAAAATCAGCATACATGCTGAATATGACTCCAATTTAGTGATATACAAGTAAATGGGTTCGATTACTAAGGTAGCATTAAGTTTGTAGTACTACGTGAATTGTCAGAATATGTTTTATAGCAAGTATTGCTAAGTTTGGAAGTGCATGTTCTCAATTAAGAAAATTTTATAATATATAGATAATCACTATATACAATCTATTAAATGTACTTCCTATTCTTGTATGATTGTGTCATTTAGTGTTTGTGTAAATTTGTGATCACTAAATTGCTTTGAGTTTTCTAAACTTGTGTTGCTAATCCGGAATAAGTGCTAAATTGCTAAAAGAGCTAGTTGCTAAGATAAAATGTGTCATTGGTAAGAAAGTTTTTGTTTTGCAATTGATATGAATATATGAACTACGTGTGTTCCGGTGTTGAGTTGTTCCACCGAAGGGGTCGACGAATCCAGGGAATCCTACGGAGGTTTGCTCCGAGTCTTTTATAAATTGTGAAAATTTTCGGAGTCCAAAATACAAAGGAGATTTTGTCGAAATTGTCTAGAATTCCCAGAAAGAACCATTTTCAAATACGAAATTGGTTATATACTAAAGCCAATTTATACGAATTTTGAGTTAGTTTTCATAGAGACGGACTTGTGATTAATTTAAATTATAGGGGTCATATTCGAGAATAAGATATACTTGGATTCGATTCATGCTTGAATCATGGAATTTGTGACAAGACATGTACCTGAATCCTGGAATCTGGAACAAGGTATCTACTTGAATCCTGGAACTCTAGGCAAGACATGTTCTTGCATATTAAGGTTTGAAATGAGCTACAGAGCAGAGCTAATACAAGATAATAGAATAAGAATAGTTTGTAGCACTAGGTTAGTACATTGGGCGGGAGAGAACAACTGGATCATACCCGAAATCTCTACAATATAATAACAACAAAACCGATTAGTAGTTAGCTCCTTCTGCAAGGTCTTGCAAAGTAAGTGTGTGAGACTTAGCTCACTTACCTGCCCTGAATCCGTATCTATTTAGATTAAAAAGATCGATTAGCTGAGTCAATATACAATTTTATTTTCACACATGATGTGTGGGGCTGGACTCTAAGCACCGTGCCATCCTGCCACAGCTGATCCCTGGTCACGGGATTATTGCCAAGAAAATAGGATGAATATGATCCACATGTGTTCTCTAAACTACATCATCATATAGAAAATTTGACTGTGATTGTGGTAGTGAATTTAGATTGTTGTGATTGTGCTAGTGAATTTAGGTTGTAATTGTGATTGTACATTATTTATGAATTATTAGGATTTAGTCGTAAGACGAACACCAAGGAATTCACTAGAATAGAATCTAGTCAGAGTCATATTTTAAGTTAACACTATAATGTCTCTGAATTAATTTTTCAATTCCTTTACTTTGGAAATTTCGAGAATCCGATCACCTCAGAGATTTTCAATTTATTTGTTTTATTTCTTCGTCCTTGACTAAGGGCTTGCATGTCGTTTGACGACCTAGTATTGTTCAATAGATTTGTAGACATACTTCTAAGGAGCTGCTATTGTACACTGAAGAGGACCGGAGAACATAATCAAGATGATGCGATTGAAGCGATAATGTTGGAACTATATCTTCTTCTTATCATCAATTCAGGTATATATGTATATTTTATATAATTATATTTGTTAATAATTGTGTTAGGTAAATAGTCAATTTTCTATTTATAGTTTCAGAATGGCCTTTTTAGAATGGTATTAATTTTATTATGCAAGTTATGACCTGTGGATGATGTTACGTACTTGGGTTGTCGTATTCTGAGAGCGGGACGTGACAATATATGTGATAAACCTATCCTAGAACTTCACAGACGATAATCGCGAATATGGATACTGGAGTATTTGTATGTCGTGTAGTCTGGGGATGATGTTACGTACTTGACTCGCCGTATTCTGGGAACGGGACATGACACAATATATATATATAATATATATATATATATATATAATCGGTATTCGGTCGATTTTTCGGTAATAGACGATATTTGCTCTAAAAATCGACCGAATACCGATTATATATATATATATAGAGAGAGAGATAGAGAGAGAGAGAGAGAGAGAGAGAGAGAGAGAGAGAGATTACTGAAGGTAATGAAGTATGAGTAACCAATTCTTCGGGAACTGACATAAACAACAAAATGAAAAATGTTTCATTGTAGTCTTACTTGTTTTTATGTTTGGTGATCAACTTTATATGATGAAAATCTCAGGAATGACATTAGGCACGAACCAAATAAGTTTTTTTAAATGTTCAATGTATATGTTCGGGACTTACTACAACTCTCTCAATCATGAATACTCATACAACTCAACACGTAAAACTGCATCCAGCCCAAAGGTACGTTAGTGTTTCTAATACTACCATCATTTAATAAGGCCACTCAGACATGGTTTAGAGGTCCGTCACTACTATTCCACTACTACCATTTAATAAGGCCACTCAGACATGGTTTAGAGGTCCGTCACTACTATTCCACTACTACCATTTAATAAGGTTACTCAATCAATTCAACCCCTAGGTCCGTCACTACTATTCCACTACCTAGATATATTTAGTATATACCTGTAGTATATATATATATATATATATATATATATATTTCTTTATATATATATATATATATATATTATATATATAGTCACAATGCGATCGAGCGATCAGGGTCCGAGCGAACCTAGGGTTCCCTCCGCATGGGACCCTGGCGCCTCTGGCGGTGGGGCGGCCAGGGTCGGAGCACAGGGGGAGGGTCGGCCGAGGGCGGCGCACGCGGCGGCGGCGGCGGCGGCGGCGATGAGGGTGCTAAGGCAACGCGGGCAGCGGAGGCGGGGGTGGCAGCACGGTCAGCGGAGGCGCCGGCGGGGGCGGCAAGGCCGCGGGTGGCGCCGGCAAGGCTGCTGGCGGCGGTGTCGGCAAGACCGTTGGTAGCGCCGTCGGCGGCGGAAATGGCGCTGGCAGGGCCGCGGTGACGGGTCGACGACGACGACGGCGGTAACCGGGGCGGATCGATGGGTTCCAGATCTGACGGGAACTCCGGATTTTTACCCTGGATTCGGTTCTGGATCTCAGGTGGACAGATGGAGGGTGGTGGCTGGACGACGGTTACGAGACGTCGGGGTGGCAAGACTAGGGACAAGGAGGGCGACGTGCAGACTCACCTAAAGGCACGCTACACTTCTGAAAGGAGAAGGGTGAGGGTTCGGGGTTGCGGAAGACGTCCTATAGTCCTGCGGTCCCTCCCCGAGCGGGAATAGTACTGCTGGAAGATCGGTCGGGTGGCGCCCCAAGGTGACTGCGACGGATAAAGGGAAGAGAAAAGCGATTGACTTGGGAGGTTAGAACATGGTCATCTCCTCCTGGGGTCGTTCCTCGTTCTCAGGGGACGACTCCCCGTCCTGTGGGAAAGTCCTGGGCTGACATAAGCAAGCCTGTGGGTCCCAAAAGTCCTACATCCATGGAGTTCGTGCCCCCGAAGAAGGTAGGGAGTGACTTTCGAGCCTCGTTTCCTACGGAGGAGATTGAGAAGGTGACTGCTTTCTGGGAAAACACGCTGGTTCTGTACGTCTCGGGGAACAAGCCCTTCTATGTGCAGATCCGGGCTTATGCGGCTCGTGTCTGGCAGCCTAAAGGAGCATAGATATTTGCTAGGGAGAATGGCTTCTATTATGTGAAGTTTGGGCTAGCGGACGATGCCACCAGAGGGCCGTGGACATTTGATAGCAGGCTGATCATTTTGAAAGAGTGGACACCGGATTTGCGATGTGAGAATGAAGTCCTAAATGCATCCCTGTTTGGATACGCTTCCCGGAGTTCTCAGTACGATTTTGGAGCATTCCATTGCTTATGAGGCTCGCCAGCCTAGTGGACAAACCGATCAAGGCTGATGATGCTACAGCCTTTCGATCGAGGCTGATGTATGCTCGGATGTTCGTTGAGATCAAGGCTGGTGGGGAGCTACCGAGTATATTGGAGTATGAAGTTCCTTTTGGAGGTTCTAATCTAGAAGGTGGAGTACGAATGGGTTCCCCCAGCCTATTCACACTACGCTTGTTTCGGGCACCTTGACAGTACATACCCGACAGGAGGACCGAAGTCGGTGCTGCCTTCGGAATCTACTGAGGAGCCTGGTCCATCACGGACGATGGAGACTATCTCCGGACGAGAGAGCTGAGGACATCATGCAAGGGGGACTAGCCGATTGAGGAGGATAGTGGCCTGAGTCTAACTGTCTCACCCCAGCCGGTTCACACGAGCGAGGCTATGGTCACCTTCTCGACACAGAGGAGCATGGTCACCAGAGGCATGTTGGCTTCGGGGTGAGAGCATTGAGAAGATGGAGGATCATCCGAGGAGAGAGTCTACAAAAGGAAGAGACGTGCTGGCCCTTTGCGCGACGGACCCCCAAGGGAGGGGGACACTCTCCTGTTCTTGGTGAGGCGTTATGTGTGGACAACCCGGCTTGGGCTCTGATGCTCTCACAGGCAACAAACTGGCATTCCCCTACTCCTGGGGTGGAGGAGGATATGACAACGACGGACGTGGTACCACCCCCGGGTACCGGTCCAGGAGAAGTTCAGGGGAACCTCACTCTTAATTAATGGCGGTTATCGTCTGGAACGTGAGGGGTGCGTGCTCCTTAGGAAGATAGAGGGAGATTTGTGGGGTCTTACGCAGAAAGCAGTGTGACATCTCTGTTTTGCTGGAGACCAAGATTAAAAGAGAAAAACTCTTGTCCGACGGACCCTACTCATTGGGTTCAACTTCACAATCTAGCTCTTTGCGACATGGCGAGGATCTGGATTAAATGGAATACCAACAGCTGGGAGGGGATTTGGTCCTGATGTCGGAGCAGCTGATTGCCATCTCCTTCACGAATAAGGGTGGTTTTGGGTTCTTGCTGGGAGCGGTATACGCCCACAACGACATGCGTCGTTGGGAGGCCCTGTGGAGTGACATATCCAGAGTAGCTTCCGCTGCTGACTCCTTGCATCTTCCGCTTCTCTTGATGGGCGACTTCAATGCCTTCTTCACAGAGGGGAGAAGGTGGATGGCAGACCAGTTCCAGATTAAATTTTGTATGACTTCCATAGATGCCTTCTCCAGGCGGGGCTTTAGGGATTGGCGCGTTCGGGACATATCTGGACCTGGCATAACCAAGCTGTCCGTAACATGGTTGCTTGCCAGTTGTACAGAGCTCTGGACAACGGGGAGTGGTTTCGTCGCTTCCCTAATTATTTGGAGGGTCTGGCCTCTGGGACAAGCGATCACTCCCCCATCAGGGTTGGCTTCACAGAGCGGCCTACTTGGAAGTCGTGCCCTTTTCGGTACAACAACAGTTGGTTTCTTTCAGGTGGATACTTGGAGGCTGTTACGGTGGGTCTTCTTAGCCATCATGAGGGTACGATCCAGTATCGAATGGTGCATATGCTCAAGCATACGAAGAAGACTATCTGGAGTTGGGTGAAGAGATTGCCTAAGTCCTCACTAGAAGATGAGGAGGCGGAGCTCACGGCCATCCAAAATTCCATGCAATCTGACATGCTGAACGAAAACTTAGCGGCTAGAGAGAAGGAGCTGATTGGAGAAGTCAACATCCTACGTCTGCAAATGGAGATTAGTACGGCCCAGCGCGTTAAATGCTCCTGGCTCAAGGATGGCGACCGCTGCTTCAAGTTCTTCTATGATGTTATCCGGACCAGACAACATAGGAACAACCTTTCTCAGCCTTTCTCAGCTCGATGGAGAGGGCAATCTGGTGAGGGAGCCGTCGAAGATCCAAGGAGAGGCTGTCAGGTATTACTCAGAGTTGTATTTTCAGGCTGACTATCTATCTGTGTTTCTGGATATCGTTACGAATAGGTTGGTGACACCCTATGGGAATAGCCAACTACTTGCACCGGTCACTATGGAGGAGGTGGAGGCTATCATCATGAAGGCGGATCCCAACAAAGCCCCAGGGCCGGACGGATTTAGCAGTGGGTTTTACAAACGCCACTGGGATATTCTGAAGTTTTCGGTTCTTGAGACGGTCCAGGAGTTCTTCACTAAGGGAAGCTGCTGAAGGAGCTGAATCATACCTTCTGACTCTTGTGCCAAAGAAAGAAGGTGCGACATCGCTGGCGGACTTTATGCCTATAGCGTGTGTAATTATCTTTACAAAATAATTATGCACCTTATGTGCCGGCGTATGGAGGGGATCATGCAGGACTTGGTCTCTCCGAACCAGCGGCTTTCATAAATGGGAGATCGATTGCCGAGCACAGTCTCCTTGCACATGGGTTGGTGAGGGGCTTCAATAAACCAGGAGGGGAGAAGGCGTGCGTGAAGCTGGACCTGAGGAAGGCCTATGACATGGTCAATAGGGACTTCATGTGCCACCTGATGATTGCCATGGGATTCGATGATCGGTGGGTTGCGAGAATTCGGGAGTGCATCACACCCCCACCTTCTCTGTCCTCACCAGGGTACCCCGTATGGGTTCTTCCGCAGCAATCGTGGACTCCGGCAAGGTGACCCATTGTCTCTTTACCTGTTCACGCTTGTCATGGAGTACTTCACTTGTTTGATGGATATAGCGGTGCATAGTGGGAGGCTTGTCCCGCTGTTCAGGAGGATCGAGCTACCGTTATCTTATTTATGCAGACGACCTCCTGGTATTCCTCCAGCCTTCTATAGACGGTATGAACACGATCTCGAAAATTATGGCAGATCTGGAAGCTCTCACAGGGCTTCAAATAATCGAGAGAGAGCCGGGTCTATTTCAGTTCCCTTTGCCTCCGGAAGGAGGAACCAGCCGTATCTTTGGGTGTGGAGAGGAGTGATCTTCCGGTGAAATATCTTGCCATAGTCTGGTGGAGTATATCCAGAGGAGGGTTGAAGGTGGCAGGCTGCTGGATTATCATTTGGGGGGCGCATTGAGCTGGTTAGATCGGTTATCTCGGCCCTGGCCCAGTTCTGGCTCCAGTCTATTCTGATTCCTGCCGCTACCATCCGAAAAGTGGAGAATATTTGTGCTGATTTCATCTGGAGGGGGGTATGCATGCGATTTCTTGGGAGCAGCTCTGCCGCTCGAGGAAGGAGGGAGGGGTGGGACTTAGACCCTTGCTGGAGATCAGGGAGGCCTCGGCTCTGAAGCTGGCTTGGAGGTTCATTAAAAGGGGATCTCTATGGGCTGACTGGATGCATAGTAGATATGTGAAGCAAGGCAGCTTCTGGACCTGCTCCATCAGCAACAATAACTCTGTTACTTTCAAGAATATCTTGAGACACAGAGCTGTACTCAAATCCTCCATTCGGAGGACTATGAGAGATGGAGCTGGAACGGACCTCCGGCGGGACCTATGGCTAGAGCGGCAATCTCTGTTAGAGATCATGGGAGACCGGTTGCACAGGGAGGCTGGTAGGGGGCTGACTTGCCAGCGCATTATCAGGAATGGAGTTTGGAGTCCTGAGTCCTACTGCCATACTGAGGAACTGAGAGAGGTTATTCGCACGGTCGGTATAGATCCGACGCTGCCAGCTGATTGTTGGATCTGGATCCGTCGGGTGATATGGGGGTGCCGGAGAGTTCAGGTTCCACAGCTGTTTCAATCTTGTGCGCCGTTCTTTCCCTAGTGCTGATGTTGAATTCATATGGTACAAGGGTCTGGCCAGGAAGATGCAGCTTTGTGTCTACCGTTTACTTCTGGGTCACCTCTTGACGGGGGACAGACTCATCTCATTTGGGATCCAGGTGCCCAACCCTAAGTGTGTGCTATGTGACTTGGATAATGAATCTATGCGACACTTATTCTTTGAGTGTGAGGTGTCCTGGTACATCTGGAAGGAGCAATATGCGCTGGGCGGATGGGATTCTGGCAGGGAGATCAGAGACATCATCAATGGGATCCGGGATCGAAGAGGGAGAGGGCTGGTATGGTTCCAGACCGCCAGAGTACAACTGGCTGTTGCTGTCAGGCATGTATGGAGGGAAAGGAATCGTCGCATCTTCGAGGGACTTCCACCGCTCCTGTAGGCATCCTCTATAATATTGATTTTGATGTAAAAGTTACGGAAACCTGATGAGTGGGAGTCCCACTCTGATTGTATGACTGTATGATTATGTGTTGAGTCTGGAATAAAATTTACCCTTTTTCCAATATATATATATATATATATATATATATATATATATTAGTAACTAAATTTTTTATTCGGTTTTGGACCTAAATCGAAAACCGAAACCGAATAAGAAAATTTAGTATTTTCAAAACCGAAACCGGACCGAATTTTTTTAAACCGAACCGAATCTCTTATGCGGTTCAGTTTGATTTTCGGTCCAAAACCGAATAATGCTCACCTCTACTCTCCAATGCAAATATCAAATAGTTATGAAATTGACAAGACATGATATATCAAAGACATTGTGAGATGGATTGTCTAGTTCTA
The DNA here is from genome assembly GCA_029216955.1 of Iris pallida. Taxonomy (NCBI): domain Eukaryota; kingdom Viridiplantae; phylum Streptophyta; class Magnoliopsida; order Asparagales; family Iridaceae; genus Iris; species Iris pallida. Next base: position 56,596 of record JANAVB010032980.1, read on the forward strand.
GACAATGCACTTGACAATGACTTTACCTCCACATTATCAATGAATACAAATATTTAAAACGAAAGGAATGAGAGAAGAAGTTGTCTTGGAAGTTAAAAAAAATTTATTTCTTCTCAATAATTTTGTGCTGGAGGAGACTTTTCTACTTTATTATTTTCTATGAATATAATCTTGCCATCTAAAAAAATTTTCTTGTGCCTCTAGGTATCACATCACACTACAAGACAATAGGATTGGAGATGCTCTAAGGCTGTTCCTCTCCTGTCGGCCGAAGAAGACAAGGGCCGCCGTCCAGTGTAAAAAATATTATCTCTCACCCGCTTCTCCCTCGTGCTTCAATCAATATTCTTCTCTCTTTCTTCTCGCTCTAGCTCTCACACGCGCCTCTCCATCGGGAGAATTCAAATCCATGCTGCTCCTGCTGGTAACTCTCGAGCTCTCTTCTCAAGTCTCGCCTAATTTCGACTGCTCAATTTGGTTTCATTTTGGTTACTTGAAAATCCATTTGATGAAATTAGGGTTTTTTACATATTTAAGTTTTCCTGCTCTTATTTACTTCAGTTACTTTCTTCATTATAATTAATGGTCTAATCTTGATTTCATATGTGATAAAATGTTAGTTCCTTAGAAGTTGTTTTGTTACTTCTACTTATCCAAGTACAATTCTCACGTTCATCCTTCTCGATCGTAGCAATACATACAAGGTGTTAATGTGTACCACATAATTAGTTTGGCGTATAATTAATCATTTTCTTAACTATCGCGGACAAGGTTCAAAACTTGGTTTCTGACCCTTCCTTCGAGTATCAGTTTTAGCACCCTTCCTTCGACTATCGGTTTTAGCAGTTTAGGAGATTTCGAATCGGTTCTTTACTATGGTTGCTTTCTTACTACAATTTAGTCCCTATCATCAATATATGCCGTATGGAGACATCTCATGTGATATACGGTTGCTACATCTAGTAAAAGGGTGTTTATGAATTGGTAGGTTTTTTCCTTTATCAGCAACTATTATAAATAGATATTATCTAATCGTCATTTGCTAGCTATTTGGGAACTAAGGCTGCAATTGAGATGAGCCGAGCCAAGCTTTATGTTCAAGCTCAACTCGTTTATGAAAAATATTAACGAGCCGGGCTTCAGCTCGAAAGTTATGTTCAAGCTCGAGATCGAATTGGTTCACGAGCACCTCGGCTCGACAAAAGCTTCCTAGCTGCTCGAGCTCGACTCGAGCTTGATTATACTGCTTGACTTAGCTTTCGAGCTTGATTATAAAACTCAAAATTTCTAGCTTGACTTGAGCTCCTCTCGAGGTTTCTAGCTTGAAGCAACCTAAGCTTTCTGAGTTTTTGACCTGAAAGAGCATGTGACTGATAGTGATAAAAGCTAAAACCTACATAATTAAAACTTTTTTGCAGAGTTCAAAATAACCACTCAACATCCGTTTCAACCTGACAAATGCATATAAAGTTGCATAAAGACGAAACATATATGACGAGTTTTTACTTGAACAGAGCATAAAAGTTAAAAAGCTACAGAATAATATTTTTGCAGAGTATAAAATAACCATTCACCATCCATGATGTTGATAATAACTTACAAGTTACAACCGGAATAAGTTTTATCACGAGCAATTCAGTTGGACATCCAAAAATTCCCACTCCACAAAACATATTGGCTCATCAACAAAGTTTAATACGATAATCTAAAATATTTATCTAAAGTTTTGATATAACATAAATGATAGCTAGAGCAACCAGCCATCCAAGACTTTCTTTTAAAAAACTAACTCCACATAACACTAGTCTCTGCCTCACCAAATTGAAGCTGATGTCAGCAACTCATCAATTAACCTGACAATCCAAAATGTTAAATTATACTTGTATATTTGCATCCAAAATCAAAAGCTTAGTAAGATGGTACTAACAATTAGCTACAAGCTTCAATAACAATTTGGGGGGAGGAGGGACTTGTTGGCTCAGTTATACATCATTGCCTTTAGAGCAGGGACACCCATATTTGCCAACCTGCTCCACATTATTGCCATTTGGATTCGGGATTTGGCTCAACTATGTATCATTGCCATCTGGAGCATGGACATCCACAGTTTTTGGCATCAACAAGGAGCATCCACCTTAATACTACTCAAAAAGGAAACTAATAAGAGTTGAAGTTTAAGTGAGACTCCCAAAACTAGAAATTTAAGTGAGTAGTCAGTTTTGTAATTTTTTGATCAAACCTGAAAACATGATTAGTTAAATAGCTCAAATACTTGCCCATCTTCTTGCATTTTTTTCATCTACAAAAAAGAAAGAAAAATGAATTAGTAGACTGAAATTGTAAAGAAAGAAAAGAGTTGCACTTGACAAGACTTGCATTTATTCCTCGCTTGAGTCCATACAATTCAAGTGTTAAATCGGCTCCACATAATAAGAATTGCACCATCTCGGCAACAAGGGTCACGGTAGGGATCAATGACTACCACCAGTACTAAAAGTAGACTCGGAAGCTACTGTGGTGATAGGGATCGACAATATATCCTTAACCATCTTGGACAATATACGATACTAGTGACTTATTGATTTCCACCACTCCAAGGCATCAAAATGCTTGCAAGGGTCATCTCTAATCCGGTAATCCTCCAAGTATATCTCCAACTCGGATGTCATGAGCTGAAGTGTTTCAAATTGATTCATAGATGACTCAAACTTCGATCTTCCAGACCTTACCTTGTTCTGATTGTACTGGAGAGACTTACCAGTGGCGCTACTAGCGCCACTTGCTTGAGACGATGCATTTTTAGCTTGTCCTTGATTAGGGCTAGTAATTGCTTAACATACTCTTCTAGAAGGTCAATCTTTCAGCAACCTCCTCTGGATGCAATTGATGAAAGACCCATTCTGGAAGTACCAACATGAACCTCGGATCTAAAACTGCAGTAATAGACATCATCAGATTGCACTCCCCCCAATATTTGTCAAATTTGTTGCTAATTGCCTTAGCCATCTGTACAATATAGTTATTGCAAATCACTGTTTTTTCATTAATTACCTCTTTTACCTCCATACCTCTTAAAGATATAAGTTTGCAGTCGGATATTGACTTCCGGACACAATCTTCATACATTCAGGAAACACCTCAAAAAAAGCATCAACAGTCTCAACCCTTTTCCAGTACCCAAGCTAGGGACAGAGACAAATCCTTGATCCCTATCTTGATATCTCGGAAATACTTGTTTAAACTTGATTGCCGTCTTCACATCTTATGAGTTGAATTCTGATGCGAGCGCACCTGGCGCCGCACCTTCCTCGGGTGGTGGAGGCGTCATCACGTACGCACGTCGCAGGAGACGCGGAGGAGCCGTTTAGGCATTTTATTTATTTTATTTAATTTTAGTCATGGAGGGTTATTTTGGTCTTTCACCACAAATAACCCTCCTCTTTGCTTTTTCTATATATATTAGGTCTAGCCGTCTTTTATTGCTCATGCTTGTATTGAGAAGAAACTCTCAAGCGTCATTCAGAAGGATTTAGACTTTGTCCGTCCATCAAAGTTGGGAGTTTGTTCTTTTCTCTAATAAAGATCGTTCTTTTCCTTCTATTTCTATTTTTCTATAAATTATTTGTGAATCGATCTGGTCGATTCACATCAATTGGTATCAAGCTCTCTACGAATCCATGGCGCACGGGACGAGGAACACGATCGAGGAGAAGATCCAAGGTCTTCGTGAGGATCTCAATCTCGAGATCGAGGGTTTGAAGGCGGCAATCAAAGATCAAGCGTCCACGCAGGAGGAACTTCAAACCGAGGTGCGGAGCATGCGAAAGGAGATAACGATTCCGACAATGATGACAATATTGCAAGACATCTCCAAGAAGATGACCGGCGCCGAATCGACGAGCCAACCGGAGGCGGCAGCAGCCCAAACCCTAGGCAGCCGCCTAGGGTTTGCTCCGACAAACCTCGGCGAAACCGAGGATCCCAGCATCACGACCGCCGTCAATCACCAGGATCCAGGCGGGCCGGCGCCGGCGGGAGGAGGCCGCTGGCCGGCCGTAGACGCGAGCTAGGGCCGCTGGCCGGTCGCCGCCGACCACCAGGGCCGCTGGCCGGTCACGGCCGACGCCACCCGAAGCCCAGGCGGGTCGACGCCGGGGAGGAGGCCGCTGGCCGGCCGCGGACGCGAGCCAGGGTCGCTGGCCGATCGCCGCGACCGCCAGGCCGCTAGCCGGTCACGGCCGACTGCCAGGACCGCTAGTCGGTCGCTGCCGACCGCCAGGGCCCTGGCCGGTCGCCGCCGATTACCCGGGCCACGGCGGGCCCCCGCCTCCTGCGGGGAGTGTCCTAGGATCGGCAGCTGACGAGTGGGGGGAGCCCAGCGGCACAGCGCCCCCTCCGGGGGTGCCCTATGGCAGCCAACCCTCCACGGGGGTCGGACAGGGGGAATAGAGCCCCCAGGAGGGGCAGGGACCGTGGGAGGCGCTTTCGGAGGCAACTATTTCTGTGGAGGAACGGCAGCTCCCGCTCACTTCCAGGAGCGGTATGGAGGAGGTGACGGAGTTCCGTACGTGGCCCACCGGCGAGACACAAGCCGGTGGGGAGGAGGTCGAGCCAGAGATGACATACATCAGGGAGACCTTAGCGCTGACCGTCGGCTTAAGAAGCTGAAGCTACCTACGTTTGAGGGTGCGGATCCGGACGATTGGATCTTTCGGGCGGAGCGCTACTTCGAGGTCATGGAGTTGACTGAGGCGGAGGTACTCAGATGCATCGGGATCTACTTCGAGGGCCAGGCCCTGACGTGGTACCGGTGGAGGTCGATGAGGACCCCATTCCGCAGCTGGGAGGTTGACTGCATACCTTTTGGACCGATTCCAGGAGACGGCCGGGGAGACTTCTACGAGCAGTGGTCTTCTTTGCGACATGAGGGAACGGTTCGGGACTTCGTAGCGAGGTTCGAACTGTTATCCGGACGTGTCAGAGGGGTGTCGGATGAGCTACAGATCGGGATGTTTATGAAGGGCTTGAAGCCCTCCATATGAGCGGAGCTCCGGTTGCAGAGTCCGCAGTGCTTAGAGGATCTGCTCCGCCTGGCTCATAAGGCAGAGGAGAAATTGACAGAGGAGAGACGTCTTAAGGGCGCTTGGGGAGCATCGGGGCAGCGCAGTCAGACGGGCCCAGTACTTCTACGACCAGCAGCGGGGGCTCAGGCACCAGTACCACCTAGACCCGCAGACGGGACAGGGGCTCCATAGTACCGGGGAGGCGCCAGTCGGTTGCTGACATAAAGGCGAGAAGAGCAGCTGGCTTGTGCTTCAGATGCGACGAGAGGTTCACTCCCCGTCATCGATGTGCGAGCAAGTTGCTGCAGATCGTGATCTTGCCCGACGAGGAGGAGGATCCGACAGAGGAAGAGGCCGCTATAGCAGCAGGTGCTGGGGAGGAGCAGGATCATGTGCACATGGATGTTGTGGAGGTGACCCTCAACTCCGTGGTAGGGTTCACTCCGAACCACACCATGAAGTTGGCGGGAACGTTGGAAGCAGACGGTGACGGTGCTGATCGACAGTGGGGCAATCCACAACTTCATTTCTCAGAGACTGGTCGAGCGGCTTGGCCTAGAGTTGAGTACGGCGGAGAAGTTCACGGTGTTGCTGGGCACCGGGAAGATGGAGGAGAGCAAGGGCCTATGCAAGGGGGTGTCTCTCTCACTGCAGGGATATCAGCTGGCGGAGGACTTCTTACCATTGGAGCTGGGCAACGTCGACATCATATTGGGGGTCCAGTGGCTGAAGAAGCTCAGGGAGATGAAGGTGAACTGGAAGCTTCTACGGATGGAGTTCCTGGAGGGAGGTGAGATGGTGGTGCTGAGGGGGGACCCGACTCTCTGTTTCTCGGTAGTGGCCCTCAAGTCCATTACGCGAGCGTTGCGGACGGGAGGAGAGGGGTACCTAGTAGAGTTCCAGGGGTTTTCGGTTGAGGGTGAGACACAGGAGGAGACCCCTGTGGAGGTGAAGGCGGTGTTGGAGCAGTACTCTGAGGTATTCCAGAGCCCGCAAGGGCTACCTCCGATCAGAGGGCACGAGCACGCGATAGTACTACTGGAGGGAGGAGCACCGGTGAGCGTGCGTCCCTACAGGTATCCGCATCTGCAGAAGGACGAGATAGAGCGGATGGTGCGGAGATGCTGCAGGCTGGGGTGATCCAGCCAAGTATGAGTCCTTTTTCGTCACCGGTGCTTTTGGTGAAGAAGAAGGATGGGAGTTGGAGATTCTGCGTCGATTACCGGACGCTGAACAAGGAGACGGTCGCTGACAAGTTTCCTATTCCGGTGATCGACGAGCTGCTAGACAAGCTGCATGGGGCGACGGTCTTTTCGAAGATCGACCTCAGGGCGGGGTACCACCAGATCTGGATGCGGCCAGAGGACGTGCCAAAGACTGCCTTCCGGACCCACGAAGGACACTACGAGTTTTTGGTCATGCCTTTTGGCCTGACCAACGCTCCGTCGACCTTCCAGGCCTTGATGAATAAGGTATTCCAGCCTTACCTTCGGAGGTTCATCCTGGTCTTTTTCGACGACATCCTCGTCTACAGCAGAAGCATGGGGGAGCACATGGACCACTTGGAGGTGGTGTTTAGGGAGCTGATGGCGCATCAGCTATAAGCCAACCGAAAGAAGTGCAGTTTCGGTTTGGCGCAGGTGGAGTATCTGGGGCACGTGGTGTCAGCTGAGGGGGTGTCGGCGGACAGGACGAAGATAGCGGCTATGCTGGATTGGCCGGTGCCCACTACACTACGAGCAATGCGAGGCTTCTTGGGGTTGACGGGCTACTACAGGAAGTTCGTCAAGGGATACAGCACGATCGCATGGGCCCTCACGGAGCAGCTAAAGAAGGTTCCACTGGGGGGAGGAAGCCACCAAGGCCTTTGAGGCCTTGAAGGTGGCTATTACGATGGCACCGGTGCTGGCCTTATCCGATTTCAACAAGGCGTTCGTGGTAGAGACGGACGCGTCATGGTATGGCCTCGGGGCGGTACTCATGCAGGAGGGGAAGCCTATAGCCTACTTTAGTCAGGTGCTTTCTGCTAGAGTCCGGCTAAAGTCGGTCTATGAGAGGGAGCTGATGGCTATCGTACTGGCAGTACTGAAGTGGAGGTCCTATCTGTTGGGGCGGGAGTTTGTGGTCAGGACCGACCAGAAGAGCATCAAGTACCTCCTCGAGCAGCGGCTCGTTACAGAGGAGCACCAGCATTGGTTGTCCAAGTTGGTGGGATACCGGTTCACGATCGAGTACCGGCCGGGGCTAGAGAACAAGGCTGCTGATGCCTTGTCGCGACGGAAGGAGTGGTGGACTTGAGGGCGCTGTCACGACCTATATGGCGGGACTGGGAGCCGATGTTGCAGGAGGCTGAGCATGACGCAGGGTTGCAGCACATACGGCAACAGATAGAGAGCGGCAATGACGGTCCAGCGGGCTATACTATGGAGGGTCGTCGACTGCTCTATCAGGGGAGGATGGTGCTACCGAGGACTTCGACATTCATTCCAGTATTGTTCCAGGAGTTCCATAGCTCCGCGACAGGAGGACACTCGGGAGTTCAGCAGACCTATCAGAGGATGGCCAGAGAGGTGTTTTGGCCAGGGATGCAGAGATGTATCGCACGACTCGTCGCGTGTGACGTCTGCCAACGTCACAAGTACATGGCTATGGCACCAGCAGGATTATTGCAGCCGCTGACTCTACCAGAGAGTTTGGGAGGACATCACCATGGACTTCATCGACGGGCTACCACGTTCAGAGGGGTACACGGTGATCATGGTGGTGGTGGACAGGCTGAGTAAGTATGCTCACTTCATTCCTTTGAAGCATCCTTACACAGCTGTTACAGTAGCGACGGCTTTCCTGAGGGAGGTTATACGGCTACATGGAGTACCAGCTTCCATTATCTCCGACAGGGACAAGGTATTCATGAGTCTCTTTTGGAGGGAGCTGTTTAGGGTACAGGGTACGGTCCTGAAGAGGAGTACCGCTTACCATCCCCAGACGGACGGCCAGACGGAGGTCGTCAACCGCAGCATGGAGACTTATTTGCGGTGCTTCGCCTCTGATTTCCCCCGGCAGTGGCACAGATGGTTGGCATGGGCAGAGTACTGGTACAACACTTCGTACCACTCGAGGGCGGGAACGACCCCTTTCAGGGTGTTGTACGGACGAGACCCTCCTCCTTTAGTCCGATTTAGAGACACTCAGACACCAGTGGGACAGGTGGAGGAGTACATAGAGGCGAGGGATGGGATATTAGAGGAGTTGAGAAAGCATTTGTTGCGAGCACAACAGGTGATGCGGGCTCAGACGGACATGCATAGACGGGACGTAAGCTTCCAGGTGGGAGATGGTTTATCTCAAGCTACGTCCCTACAGGCAGAGGTCGATGGCGAGGAGGCAGAACGAGAAGCTGGCGACTTGTTACTTTGGTCCATATCATGTGGAGGCCAGGATTGGACAGGTGGCATATAGGTTGAGGCTACCGATCACGTCGGCGATTCACCCGTTTTCCACGTATCTCAGCTGAGGAAGGCGGTCGGGGATCATGCGGTGTCGCCTACTCTTCCTCCTACACTCACGGAGGATATGGAGGTGCAGTTGGAGCCTTTGGAGGTACGGGCAGTTCGGCAGGGACCAGGACAGAGGGAGGTTCTGATTCACTGGATGGGACTACCAGACTGCGACGCGACTTGGGAGGACTATGCGAGATTCCAGACACAGTTTTCGGATTTTCACCTTGAGGACAAAGTGGCTCTTTTAGGGGGGTATTGATGCGAGCGCACCTGGCGCCGCACCTTCCTCGGGTGGTGGAGGCGTCATCACATACGCACGTCGCAGGAGACGCGGAGGAGCCATTTAGGCATTTTATTTATTTTATTTAATTTTAGTCATGGAGGGTTATTTTGGTCTTTCACCACAAATAACCCTCCTCTTTGCTTTTTCTATATATATTAGGTCTAGCCGTCTTTTATTGCTCATGCTTGTATTGAGAAGAAACTCTCAAGCGTCATTCAGAAGGATTTAGACTTTGTCTGTCCATCAAAGTTGGGAGTTTGTTCTTTTCTCTAATAAAGATCGTTCTTTTCCTTCTATTTCTATTTTTCTATAAATTATTTGTGAATCGATCTGGTCGATTCACATCAAATTCCAGCTGGTCGAGACATCTAAAATTAAAGTCCTTTCTTCCAACTTCAACTGTTTTGCAATTTCATTGAACTGTCTTCGACGGCCCTCGGAACTTACCACATATTTAATCCATTCCCTTGCACAATAAACAATGGATTCGATTGGTTTAGTCCATCTTGCACCAACAAATTCAGAATATGTGCACAACACACACGAAATAATTTACCTCCCACTGGCAAAGTCTTGCTAACACCAAAGTCATCTTTCAAAATTCTTAAGGCAACATCATTTACCTTAGCATTATCGACGGTTATAGTTCCTATTTCATTGATAATATACCATTTATGAGAGCATTCAGACAGAGCATCAACTATTATAACATCAGAGTGAGGAAGAGGCACATTAAAGAAATTCAAAACATGCATATGCAGTTTCCAATTTTTGTCGATCCAATTCGGTGATTACCTATAACCAATTCTTTATTAGATGCTATCCACATATATCAGTGGTGATGTCAGTTAATCCTTCAATAGAGCGAAGCAATTCAGTTAACTTCTTCTCTATTGAAAAAGTGGACATGACGTCGTTTTTCGCTGTTGTCTGACTTATATTTTCCTAATGTGGAGTTGTTGTCCTCATCATTTCATTGAACATGAAAGACTCCACATGGTTAAATAACAGCTCCTCGATCAATAAATAGTGAGAAATTCTTTTTCTTATTAATGCATGATCATATTTGAATGTACCAACTGATGTGGGCTCACCTATCATCATTTAGCCTATGTTCTATTTTAGTCATTTTCCTGTTTTAGTAAGGAAGGATTATTTTGGTCTTTCACCAATAATAACCCTTCCTTAATAGTCATTTTCCTATTTTAGTAAGGAAGGATTATTTTGGTCTTTCACCAATAATAACCCTTCCTTAATAAGTCATTTTCCTATTTTAGTCAGGAAGGATTATTTGGTCTTTCACCAATAATAACCCTTCCTTAATTAAGCCTTTTTTTCCCTATATAAACTAGGGTTAGCCATCTTTTATTTTCCATGCTTGTATTGAGAAGAAACTCTCAAGTATCAATAAGAAGGATTTAGACTTTGTCCGTCCACCAAAGTTGGGAGTTTGTTCTTTTCTCACAAAAAGATCATTATCTTTCTCTGTTTCTCTTTTCTACAAATCTTTTGTGAATCGAATAGGTCGATTCACATCAATTGGTATCAGAGCTCTCTACGATCCATGGCGTCCGGCACAAGGAACACGATCGAGGAGAAGATCCAGGGGCTTCGGGAGGATTTCAACATCGAGATCGAAAGTTTGAAGGCCGCAATCAAAGATCAAGCGTCCACACAGGAGGATCTCCAGACCGAGGTACGAAGCATGAGGGGGAGATGACGTCGATTCCGGCAATGATGAAGTTGTTGCAAAACATCTCGAACAAGATCAATGGCGGCGAAGCGGAGGCGGCAACAACCCAAACCCTAGGCGACCAACTAGGGTTTGTTCATACGGAGGGGGAAGCGACCGACGACCACGGAGGACCGGCCGACGGGAGCTGGCCCGCACCCGCCGTCGCCGCCGCGCCGCCGGGCGGGGCCTGGCGGCCGGCGACCCTCGCCGGACAGCGGCCGAAGGTCGCGGGAGCGTCGCCGCCAACCGCGCGAGCCCGGGCGGGGCCGCTGCTGTTGGAGGCGGTCGCTGGCCGGCCGTCGACCGCCACCCCTGGCCGGTCGGTGCCAGAGGAGCCGCCGGCGAGCGGTCGTGGCCGGACGCCGGCGACCCATACGGTCCCGGCGGATCGGCTCCACATTCGGGGGAAGCCCTAGGGCTTGGGGCCCCCTACGGGGGTCGGACGATGACAGCGAACGGAGATCGGTTCACGGGTCCGGGAAGGGGCTTGGCGGGAGTTCCGGCTTGGACGGGAGGAGCGGAACCGCCAGGAGAGCGAGACACGCCGGAGGCAGCAATTTCTTTGGAGAAACGGCGGATCCCGCCAACTTCCAGAGAGGGGATCTACCCCCACGACGACCACCACGGAGGAAGAGGAGGAGGCGGGGATCCGACGGAGGAAGAGGCCGCTATAGCAACATACGCAGTTCCCATTTCCACCTTGAGGACAAGGTGGCTCTTTTAGGGGGCGGTATTGATGTGGGCCCACCTATCATCATTTAGCCTATGTTCTATTTTAGTCATTTTCCTGTTTTAGTAAGGAAGGATTATTTTGGTCTTTCACCAATAATAACCCTTCCTTAATAGTCATTTTCCTATTTTAGTAAGGAAGGATTATTTTGGTCTTTCACCAATAATAACCCTTCCTTAATAAGTCATTTTTCTATTTTAGTCAGGAAGGATTATTTTGGTCTTTCACCAATAATAACCCTTCCTTAATTAAGCCTTTATTTTGCTCTGATACCAATTGATGTGAATCGTCCTATTCGATTCACAAAAGATTTGTAGAAAAAGAAACAGAGAAAGATAATGATCTTTTTGTGAGAAAAGAACAAACTCCCAACTTTGATGGACGGACAAAGTCTAAATCCTTCTTATTGATACTTGAGAGTTTCTTCTCAATACAAGCATGGAAAATAAAAGATGGCTAACCCTAGTTTATATAGGAAAAAACAAAGCTTAATTAAGGAAGGGTTATTATTGGTGAAAGACCAAAATAATCCTTCCTGACTAAAATAGGAAAATGACTTATTAAGGAAGGGTTATTATTGGTGAAAGACCAAAATAATCCTTCCTTACTAAAATAGGAAAATGACTATTAAGGAAGGGTTATTATTGGTGAAAGACCAAAATAATCCTTCCTTACTAAAACAGGAAAATGACTAAAATAGAACATAGGCTAAATGATGATAGGTGGGCCCACATCACCAACACTACCCTAGATCTGGAAGCACCAGAAGGTTGGAGACTTGGTACATGTTGTTGTAGACCATTTAAACTCACTTGACCCCTCAAGTTCCAAATGCCTTTTTATAGTGGTTGTGGGAACAACCTTTGCTTGCTGGAAGATGAACTTGCAGTGCGTGCATTGTACTATGTTTTGCTTCGACTTAAGGTGAAGAGTCAATGTAATCATGTGGACGTCCCATACCTAGGATTTCCTCCTCCTTTTTCTTGTTTTATATTGATTGATCTCCTCGTTCGGCTCATCTGTTTCCTCGTTGATCTCCCCGTCCGGCTCATACTGTTTCCTCGTTCGGCTCATTTGCCCTCCTTTTGTTCCCTCCCTTAAACCATCTCCATTACTTCCTCATCATCAACTTCAACTTAAATTTGTTGTTCATCATCAATTGTTTCTATTTCCATTTGTATTGGAAATTGTGCACTCCCTTGAGAAGATAATGGCATATAACATTGTGTACATGCAAGAAAGAAAACAGACAAGTGAATACAATATTGGAAAGGGGAATGATGGATTATCAAATAAAAAATACAAAAGTCAAACTATGAACTTATGATAACAGGCTTACTGCGTGGATAGATTGGGACAAGAAACTACTTGGTGATGGTATCAACCGATCAATGAGTCTACTAATATGCATCAATGGGTCTACTATATGATGCAGTCTCTTACATTAGAATAAGGCGAAATATTCTGCAAATCAACAAAGCATATTTGTCAATTTTATGAAGCATGGGCAATCTAAATTTGTGTTTGTGTCCGAGTTATCTACATGTTTCAGAGAGGAACAGATACCAAACACAACAAAATCTGTGTCAGTCTATGTCAACACCAAAATCTCCACACAAATGCCCTCATGTTAAAGACTCATGTTAAAGGTTTGTGTCTCTGCTTCATGAATCTTAAGATTCTTAACTGGACAAATAAAAACAACACTGACGATACAATTAAATATTACACGATGAATTAACATCTATAAACATAGCAAATTCAATAATACGACAGATCAAGCATTTTTTTTTTGAAAAATCCTATAATAACAAAAGAAGCATACAAAACCTACAAAAATTTTGACGTAAAAACAGAAATAGAGATCTTAACAAAATCCTAACTAACACAGACAATTCATACATAAAAACCAAGAATAGTACAAAATGTTATAGAATAGAAATATGAACGAATTCAAAGAGTTTCACAATATTACTACTTTTTCAGAATCAACAAGCAAAGTAGGTATAATTTTGTTAGATTGTTATCTTTCAAAGTCTCAATTCCAAAGAAACACCTCAGCCTTCATGAATTCTTCAAATCATACACCACCTCAAGAGATGAAGTATGTGAAATAACAGAAACATTTTAGGTTGGGTTTTTGGTGGATACGAGAGAGAAGAGTAACATGTTAGATTCTGAGAATGAGTTGGAGAGAGTCGGAACATTAGGGTTAGCTGTAGGCATACATGGGCTTTGGGCCTTTGGCCCATGGGAAATGAGATGAACTCAAATTATAGCAGACTCGACTTTTACCGAGTATTGAGCATATTCGAGTCGAGCTGAGTACTCTTGATCTTATCGAGTGGAGCTTCTTCACAAGCTCCCTAGTTGAGCTTCCCATGTTCAAGCTCGACTCCTTAAAGGAATCGAGCTCAATATTTTCTTCAAGGTTGTAAAAGGCGCTAGGCGGGCGGCCACCCACCGCCTAGAGCCCGCCTAGGCGGCCTTCTAATATTAGGCGGTCGCCGCATATAAAATAATAAATAATCTAATTCCCATCCAATTCTATAGAGGAACGTCTAAGCACCTATGAACTTGAAACATTGACGTTGTCAGAGGATGTCATATTAGATCTACTTCCAGACATTTTTTTCATTTTCACATAGAAAACATACATAAATTACTGCTCAGTCAATTTTTTTACTGTTGCTATAAAAAAAATGTAGTGCTCACTGCTCAGTCATAATTGTGCTTGCTGTTGCATATAAAAAATGTAGTGCAGCTCATTGTTGCATATACAACCTCACA
>JANAVB010032981.1:0-87382 GCA_029216955.1 Iris pallida
CAGCAGGGGTAGGACCCCCCCTCTTCTTGGCCGGCCGCCTCGCCCGTCGGCGGCCAAGACCCCTCCTCTTCCTCTCGGACGCTCCCGAATGCGCAGGGCGGTGGCGTCGTCGTCTCCTCCAGCGGCCCACCCTCCCTCCTCCCACCCCCCCCCCCCCTTTTCCCCCCCCGCCCTCCCGGCGGTCGCTGGCCGGCGCTGCGTCCTCGTCTCAGCGCTGGGTGGGGGGCCCAAGGCCCCTCGAGCCGTGCGCCCCCCCACCTCTGGCAGGTCACCCGTTTCGGTCTGCGCGCCGACTTGGGACACGCGCCCATCGGGGTGCGTGAGCGGTCAACCCTCACAACCCGCTGCAGCTTTGTTATTTTGAATTTTGAATTTCAAAAATTTGAAAATTTCGGACGATAGGACTTTCGGTTTTGGGTCCCTCATAATCCTGATAACCCTTTATTTTATTTTCCTACGTTTTAATTTTCTTGTTCATCGGGACTTATTTTGTGTGTTTCAGTCCCGCACCTGTACTAGCTCTTCACGAGCTCACCTTCATTTTCAATAAAATAGCTTTTGTTTAAATATATATATATATATATATATATATATATCTATATATATATATATATATATATATATATATATATATATATATATATATATATATGTATACATATAGAAATATTTGAAAGTAAAATTAGGGACTAAAACCCACAAGTCCAGAATCATAGTAACTTCATATAAACTCAGAAAATATGAAATAAATCTCAAAATTTGAAATTTGACAAAACAACTCAATAATATATAAGTCGAAATCCGAAATCAACTCAAGGCCCAAAATGCAATATACATTACTAGAACTCACGAATCTTGGCAAACACGAAGATGTCTATGTGTGTGACGTGCTCGGGTACTCACGGGGTCAAACCCGTGTCCGTATCGTGTCCACGGTGTGCGTAACAGAAAACTGGATACACGAGTTGTGTACGTGCGTTTTGCCCGGTTAGACGTCGCACGTAACGCGAGAGCCTCGTGCTCGGCACATAGCTAGGTAGGGTCCTGGGGTTGGTATAGGACATGCTGACACGACACCATATCACGTTTATGCGACACAGCGACATGCGAACCCCCCGCAAGGCCTGTGTGCGCGCGTGCGTGCGTGCCTGTGGAGCGTGTCGGGCCTCATGGCTCGTGATTCGAGCCACGCCGCACCTCGGGATTGAGTCCCTGGGCAGTCTAGGTATAGAGCTTCATGCTCGTGCTCCGGGAACGGGTTTGACGTACCGGTTCACGTACGAAGGTCGTGTCAGCGGCACTTTTCAGCCGCGTACACAGTGTGGGCTGAACCGTGCATGCGAGATTTCTCCGCACATGCTTCACAAAATGATTGAAATTTTACGGGCATGTGGCCAGAGGTTGCCCCCATGTGTTCATAAAATTTTACGCAAAACAGAGCCCTGTGCATCGAGCTACGACGCTCGGACTACAGGGCATGCACGGGGCCGTGCACGGGCCTCGTGCACGCGTGTCCGTGTCCGATTTGGACACTAAAATCGTGTCGATTTCAGATCAGTCTTCACGAAAGTTTTTACAATGAATATTAGTGAGGAATTCGTGAAAACAAAATAAAAAAAATAACACTTTTTAGTTCTAAGTGGCGTTTCATCGAATACGTGTTCCAAAGGACCGACATGTGTCCGATACGACTATCAAACGAAATCACAATCCTACCAAACTTCATGCACAGGTCTGGGGTACCAATATGGATGCACTACGAAGAAAAAATGGAATTTAACAGGTGTTTAAGGGAATTTACCTATTGAGTGTCAGAACTCATTGAAACAAGCCTCAAAACTCGTCGATGTCGCTTTACTCCGGTCAAACGCTTCCGATCCCTCACTAAAAAGTCCCCAACAGGTTCCTCCTCCCAACTGTCGCAACGCACTTTGTTTGGAAGGATTTGGTTGAGAAACGAGATAACGGGGCCTTTGGAAGAGAATGGAAAACTAGGGTTTTCGATTTGTGAATGAGATTAGGTTTTTTACACAATAAGAAGGGGGGCTGCTGTGTTGGTCGGCCATGCATGGGGGTGTGTTAGGGTTAGGATTTAGTCATGGGCCAAGCACTCTTAAGTTGCTAAAAATGCCCAATGACAAAATGCTTTAAAGGCTTATAAAAAATGACTTAAAAATTGTTAAATAATTCTAAAAAAAGGTATTAATTCCAAATTAAATCTAAAAAGCCAATAATAAATCTAATTACATTATTAGGCTTCTAAACAGGTTGACTAAGGTTATACCATCTTGGTCCTACCAAAACACCAATCCAAAGTACACAACAATCAATTTAATTAATAATTTAAATAAATTCAAAATAATGCACAATGACTAAAATATCCCTAATTATAAAAAGTGGGTATGACATGTAATTAGGTTTCTAATTTCATGGTTAGTCTCTAATCATGGTTAGCTAAGATTAAACCGACTACTAACACAACACCAATTAAATATTATAAATTAATCCAAAAAATAAAATCACATAATTACCAAAATACTCTTATTTTAGAAAAGTGGTAGTTACAAATCTACTCTCCTTAAAATAATTTCGTCCTCGAAATTAAAGTGGTCGTACTCCTTCTAGGTCAAACCCCCAACAATCATAGTCTTAAGAAAACTTATCTAAATCATGCAGTTGGAAAGATATCATATAGGTTATGGCAGGTAGTATCAGTTTGAGGTCTCATCATCTAGCCATTATAGTCATACTAGATCAAAAGTAGTCATAAGGTATCAAGACATACAAACAATATGGTAGGGTACAGTAATAATCAAAACATGATAAGGTATAGGTCAAGAACTCACCTCTACATGGTCTGGTAGCTGGAACTCTCTTCTGGAGATAGGCCTTGACGAGGGGCAGGTGTAGTAGGATAGTCTCGTATCTTGTGTACAGCTGATCCACAAAATAGGCACAATCTTATTCTCTTCCTACAGTCCTTCCATGCGTGCCCAGGCTTACAGTAGGCACAGGTAGGCACTCGCTCAACTGACCTCTGCTAGACAGGAATCTGAACTGGATAAGCTGGTCTAGGCTGGAGTCTGGGATACTCCTAAGGCTCTGGGTATATATTGCTCATCGCCCTCTTAGGACTAGGCTCTCCCCTCGAATGCATGTAATCCCATAACAATTGGATACTGAGACTCTACTCTCTCATAAGCTCAGCCTGAAGTCTCAGTATCTTTCACACATCCTGAAGAAGTCTATAAATCTGAGCCCCATCAGGAATGGCATGGGGTACCACTCCATGTGGCAAAAAGAGGCCCTCAGTCTCCGACTGAACTACAACCCTCTCCTGAAGGATAGGATATGGAGGAAAACTCTCCGGTGAGGATGCTAACACCTCCTAAGCATTGTAAGGAGGAGGTATATCTCGGTCTCATCCGAAACTGCAGCTGTGCACTGGGGACAGACTCTGGTCATGGGTGGCATACTGGAAAAAGATAAAGAAAACAATACGGACTATAAGGCAGTCTATCATCCTATATGAAAACTGGTAATTATAAAAAAAACAACAACTAGGAAT
Source organism: Iris pallida (assembly GCA_029216955.1). Classification (NCBI taxonomy): domain Eukaryota; kingdom Viridiplantae; phylum Streptophyta; class Magnoliopsida; order Asparagales; family Iridaceae; genus Iris; species Iris pallida. The sequence goes on from JANAVB010032981.1 coordinate 3,569, forward strand.
TAACTATAAAGCATTACTATTTTAAAGATGATCAAAATCAAAAGTTTAAAGCACGAGTCAATAGCATTGAAATCCAATCACGATATATATAAAAGAAAATTTAGTCTCAGCACGATCTAAGTTGATCAATCTCTGGGTAAATCAAGATTTGAGCAAGATGGTGAACAAGGTCATCGAAGTCTGAGAACGAGCATCCAAAGATAGAGATCTAGGTCACAATTAAATTTAATTCAATTGAGTACAATCCATGATATTAATATGATAAGAAAAGATGACCAAAGTCGATTAGTCGTGATCAAGGGAGTTAGGATTCAATGATATTGAAAACTTTTAAAGGCTAATTCAAAGATATGGAATAAGTCAATTTTCTTCTTTTGATAGGGAAAACAAAAGAGAAGGATTTATAGGGAAGTCAAGTTAATCATCTCTCTCTGATACCATCAAGGTTATCTAATCATCATTTGCCAATCAATCTTTATCTCATAAGTACAATATGAAATCAACCTTTATATGACTACCACCAAGAATTTGTACCCTTTTGTTATGAAGATTAGACCTTATCATGATCATCATAGGCTCAATTCCTAAATTCTAAAACATTTCTCATGAAGCATAACCTTTTATTTATTAGAACTCCATACTAACCACTTAATCATCTTTAAATACAAATTCTTCAACCTTGTCCTAAATTAGATTCGAAACCTCTTAATCAAGTTTTATGAAATCCTTGAACTTGTTCAACTCCTCGTGTTATTCAATCTAAAACTACTAGGCCTTACAAAAACTTATTCTCCATTAAAATCAACCTTCATATTTCCTTCAACGTTCACCTTCAAATATTATTCTCCTTAAATTTAAAATTTTCTCAAATCGCTCTAGATTTTCTATAACCCAAAAATCCTTGTGTTTTTTCTGTTCTTAACCATTTTCTTGCAATATCTTATTCACTTTCGTATTGCCATCGAATACAGTTAAAATCTCTTCTCTATTACTAAATTCCTAAATGTAACATAATAGCCTTAAAGTGAAACGTCTCAAGAATCAATAACCAAAATTTATCTGAGTCCTCAAAACTAAGTTGACATCGAATATCCTTATCAGTTTTTTTTATACATCTACAAATTATTCATACCTAAAATATTTCTCTAAGTGTGATTGTTTCTAAAGTGATAATATTGATCTCTTGATTCCATTCCCAATATTTACCACATCACTATCTCAAAATTCTATATCAAGGATCAACATTTAGATTCCTACCAAGATTACCATATGTTAACAAATTACGTCATTTCCGAGCTACATGATTTACGTCATTTCCTTGACCTTTCCAAGGTAAAAAGTATGGAGATTCAAAGGTTTCAAAGTATAGATGACAGAATGAGATACGAGATAGGTGATTGACGTAATTGGGACATAGTTAACTAAGATAAGAAAAAATGGTAATACAAGAAATAATGGTAAGAAAAAAATAATGGTAAAATCTGTTCTTGCTCATCTATTAAAAAGGAATGAACCAATTTGAAGATATAATCTGATAACTATACACGTCTTCCTGAAATCATGTTGCTAGAATTTTGCCACGTCAATAAGCGTAGCTGGAATAAAAAATAGAGTCCGTAACTAAGGTATACACCCTATAATCATGTTATTTAGAATTCTTACCACGCTAACCGGTATGGCTGTAATAAAATCTAGATTCCATAACTCGGATAAGTATATCTAACTCAATAAATTCTAACTCAACAAATAAATTCTAACTCAACCGGTATAACCTGATAACATACTGATTTAGATATACTTACTATCCTTATCAAGTATGTTATCAGGTTATACCCTAAACATACTTGATAAGGACAGTGAGAAAGGTAAATATCTACTTTATTTGTTAAGTTAGAATTTATTGCAGTCATATTGGCGTGGTAAGAAAATCTAGATTCCATAACTGCAATAAATTCTAACTCAACAAATAAAGTAGATATTTACCTTTCTCACTGTCCTTATCAAGTATGTTATCAGGTTATACCCTAAATTCCAATAATAAGATAAAGAAAAAAATATTTAAATACAAACTCAAAGTTAACAACTAATCATCAAGATTCAAAATTCAACAATGAATCCATCGAAATCAAATTCAATAACAAGGAGTAATGGGTGAATCAAATGAGTAATGGGTGAATCAAATCAAGGGAAAAGATTTCAAATCGAAGTTAAAATAAGATTCTCAAGGGTCGTCCCAGGAATCTTTCAAAGAATCCTAACAGTGATTGTGTATCCTCTCATTCTAACACTTTACTTCCTATACGCTATAGCAGGCTCGTAGTAGTACAACTAAGTCGTTGTACTACCACGACATCGTACTAATACGAATCTGGACCTGCATGGGCCACCACCAAAAATGTGTCACGACCCGCACCTAGCGTAAGGGCACGAGAAGTTGATACGTCCAGCCTACTGTACTAATACGATATTGCACTAATGCGACTAAGTTAAAACCTATCCGTTAAAACCTCTCTCTCAATCCTATCGCAGGCTCGCAGCAGTACAACTAAGTCGCCGTACTACCGCGATATTGTACTAATGCGACTCTCGACCTGTATGGGCCACCACAAAAAATGTGTCACGACCCGCACCCACTGTGAGTGTACGAGTGCGTAACAACGCCCAGCCTACACCGCAGTGTCGACGACAGAACGCTGTTCTAGGTCACTATCTAACCAGCAACTCACGCAATTATATAATGTACTTGTCAATTCTCAACTCCGAACGAAAGACAAGTATAGATATAATGAAAACTCAATCACAGTCTAAGCACGATATGATAACACAGAAATTATAACTAAGACTGAATAACAACAACCAACTACTAAATAATAATCTCGAACAAACAACATCTCAACTTATTACAATCCAAGTTCTAAAACATGAAACTGAACCTAGTCAACTAGCTTATCTTCCGATCACTCCTGAGTGTCGGAGCCAAAGGTAGCTAAGCCGTCTCCTGGTCCATAATAAGTAGGGCAAGTATTCTCAGGGAAATCATCTGTAAAATTTTGAACAGGTCCAGTCAGGATAGGAACGAGTACAACTCATCAAGAAATCCCAAATAAATGATAGAGAACTATAAAGCAGTTATAGACAGTTATATTGATGATTATGGTAGTTTATACGAGTAATGAAGTAGAGAACAATTAAGGTCCAAGGAAAGTAAAGTAACTAAACAAGAAGAGAAACATGGCAATGAAGAATGTAAAATATAATTTAGCTGAACCAGAGTAGCATGATATAAGTCCAGACAGTATAATAAGAGTCATGTGTGAGTCCAGACAATGTAATCTAATACCAGGAGATTCCAGCACAAGATGAGTCCGGTATAAGGTGAGTCCAGTCAGTGATCAAAGGTTCCAGGGTGAGTCCAGACTATACTCTAACAGTGTGTTTTATAATATCGGGATCGACATGTGAACGGCTGTAGGTAATACGGTACACCGTATACTCGACCAAGTGTGGGATGGCTATCATTCCAGTATAATTCCAAGGGAGTGGTTCCAGTATTTGTGTATGTTCACATGTCTACCCCAATATTTCCCCGTCCAATATGTACAAGTGAATCCATAACCCAACACGAAATAAGTATAAGTCCAGCCAGAACACGAATGATACCAGTAAGTGATTCCAGGGTGATTCCAGTAGGTGATTCCAGAAATAGAAGCCAGATATGAATAAATGAGTGTCGCATAAAATAGATCCAGTAATATCAAATCGTATTTTTAATATAGAATCAAATAGAACTAGCTACAACTGAAGTACAGTAAACGACAAGTAAATGGAAGAACTATCAGAGAATGTACTCGCCTGGTATACTGAGTATCTGAAGAGAATCTACTGTCCGTGGAATGGTGTCTATCTCCTATAGAACAGTACAAGACACTACAAGTCTAAAATAATATAATAGACTGCTACAATGCATCTACATGATGTTTGGGGTCAATCTAGGCTAAAGTCAACCCTCGATCAACTCTAGTCAAACTGCACTAGTCAAACTAGGTCAACTAGGTCAAGCCTAACCCAAAAAAGTCTCACTAAGCCTAACCAGCCTATTCTAGCATACACACACAATATCTAGGCTATACAAGCTAACAACACACCTACACTGGGCATTCAAGCCATATACACAGGCTATGAGCCATAAGCTATAGGCCATAGGCTAAACACATATAGTCCACTCCACACATTTCACATATCAAATATATCGAATTTAATATAATAACACACATTTATACATATATAGGCTACATATATAATATATCACATATAGATATACACACACACAATCTAATTTAAAATACATATACATATATATATATATATGTATATACATAGAGTGATAGGGTAATGTCATGTGTTTGTGTGTGTAAAACTACATGAGTGTGTGAGCATGGGTAATCAGGATTAGGCAATGAAGTGTCAAGTGACAACTAGCTAGGTGTGAGTGAACTTGAGTGTATATGTGTCAAAAGGAACTCGGGAATTAGGAAGAGTGTCACATGTGTGTAGAGTGTTAGCTAAGTGTGGGTTAACCTATCTCAGTTTTATGGGTGATGTGAATCAATGTGATAGTGTCAAACTCAAAAAAATGGTGTTGCTCAGGATAAATGAGAACTAAGACAGTTGACAATAGGTTCTCAGGATTTCTCAGAAATTGACAGTTCAAATTGAGCCTAACCATTAACACCAATTCGTAATCTATTTAGCAAATTCTCTAACACAATTACAAACTAACACTTAAGTAATATAATTACTCATGCGTATGAATCTAATATGTCAAATTAAAACCAAAATTCAGTTTTAAAAAGGGATGAGAAGTTCAGGATTTATAACAGTGCATAGTGTTACAAATGACAGTTCATAATCAATCCAAGCCCAATTTGAAAACCCAATCTAACATGTAAACATCCTAGCAGTAAACACACACATGTATAAGTGATTTAATATGAAAATTTAAACAAGGGGATCAGTTTAACAGAGAATTAAGTTCAGACATTCCATTTCGAAAAACTGTGTATCAGTCAACTCATTAGCAGCCCATCCCATAATCGAATATGGCAATTTAAACATTAATTAAAATTAGTTTAGAACACAATATGTTCAGAATTGAAAACAGGAATTGCACGTATCAGTGAGAAATGGGGAAATGAAATGGACAGCCAAAAATATGTTATGTAAAACCCCTAAAATTTCTACTATTTTTTATTATTTTATTAAATTTAGTACTGATTTAAAATTTTTGTATTGTACGTCGCGTAGTTGTATTGTACGTCATGCACGGAATTTTATTTTTTTGTTTTGCTCGACGAGTGCGAATATGTGCGAGCGTACATATTTTAAAAAATCATTTTTTCTATTTTATTATACATTTTCAAAATATTATATATAATTATTATTCTTGTTATAAAAAACCTTTTGTTTTTTAAGAGTTATTTATCAAATAATATTTTATTGTGTACTAGAAAAAGTATGCATTATTTATGCTTATATATATATTTCATAAATATTTATTTGAGTTATTTCTAAATAATAATGTAATTTTTGAAATTAATATTAATAGTATTTTAGAAAATATATTTTGAAATTATTGGGACATTTAAATCTTGATTTAAATATTTTGGATTTATTTAAATAGTTAAATATTTGAATCAAGATTTATCTCATGGATTTTATACTAGAAATTTAATTTGATTTAAATTGGATATTTAATTTGAAATTAGATTTGGATTGGATTTGATTTAATTTGATTGATTTTAATTAAATAGATGATTTATCTAGTTTGGGTTTAAACAATCCTAATCATTATCTAATTGGGAATTCCCACATTCTATAAATAGGCAGGTACTCCTCCAATTTTCACCATTCATTATTTCTCCAAAATTTTCCACCATAGAGTGCATCGTGTCGGTGTCCAACTCTAATAGATTATTTTTGTACAAATACATCAACACTCCGTGCCCGACATGCCGGACACAAATCCCCCGACAAATCAAATACCTACTTCCTAAACCTAATCCTACACCAACCCTCAGCCCTCTGCCAGCCACCGTCTCCATCTTCCGTTCGCCACCGCTGCCACAGTCGACCCCCGTCTCCTGTCACGGCATCCCTATCTCCTTTCCTGCCTTCCCTGAACCCAGCCCCGCCATTACTGTACGACTCCAACATCCGACCACCATGACAAACCAGCCAGCACCAAACCCAACCTAAACCAACCATAGGCATATCCTCGTCATCCCCACAACCACCTGCCTCCGCCACCCACGTCCGTTGCGTCTACCATCATCGACATCACCACCACCAATAGTACCACCACCACCCCGGTCATCCCTTAACACCGTCACCGTCACCGCGACCAGCCAACCCACCCGAAACCACCACAAAAAAAAATCGGCCATCCGCTGGAAAACCCAATAATTCTCTAAACACACCGAATCTCAAAAAGATGAGCGAAACCCTAACCTGACCCCGACCTCGCCGGCCAGAAATTGGAGCACCGCTCCAGTGCGTGCTCCGGCGCTCTCCGTACGTCCGCCACAGATCCGCCGGCGTTCCTCCGCGACCAGCCCATCCACCCTCCGCCGCAGCGCGAGCCCTTTCGCCTCCAGCGCAGGTGCGCCGCCCGGCCAAACTCGCCTCAACGCCGTCCTGCGTCAGCCCCGCACGTCGACTGCTCCGACGAAACCCCCTCGCTCCCCTTCCTCTTGCCTCCCGCTCGAACCCCCTAGCTGTCGCCGCCCTAGAGGTCGTCGCCCCCGCCGTTTCCCGCCGGACCGCCGCACCACTCTCCGCGCCCAAACGCCTCTTCCCCGACCCTTCCTCCTTCACTGCAGCCCTCTCCGAAACCCTCTCCATCGGAACGAAACCTAATGCCGCCCCAAATCCGGCGACTCCGCCCTGTCTCCTCCCCGTTCCTCTCCACTCCGACCCAACCCCGGCCGCGTCCTCACCTCCCTGCCTCCCGCGCCGCCGGCCGCCTCGCTCAGCGCGTCCACGACCCTCTCTCTTCCTCTCGACCTCTCCGCTGACTCCCTTCATCCTCTCTTTCCTCTCGCTCATACTAACCACTCTCTCCTCCTTTTAAGAATAGCAGCAGACACTCTTGAAATGAGCTAAATAATAGGAGGTACCAAGCGATTATCATAGGTAGATCTCAGCACAGCTGGTTGAGACGTTGGGTCCTTGCATTGAAGGACCACCGTTCGAATCTTAGCAGTGCTGATTTTGGAAATTTTTGTAGATTGAGTTAACATATGATATTTTTTTTTCCATTAGCCCTTTCTAAAATTTTTCCTACCTCCGCCCTTGGCAGCAGAAGTCATCTGCTGAAAAGATTCGTTTTTCGATTTTATTTTATTTCATTGTTTTATTTTTCTATTCTCTTTTCTTTTCTTCTTTTCTTTTTATTTTCCAAGATTTTGTAGGAAATGAGCTACTATTATTATTATTATCATTATTATTATTAACAATTACTACTTTTTGTTAATTATTATTTACTATTATTATAACTATTATTACTATTATTATTATTATTATTAATATTATTATTATTATTATTATTATTATTATTAAAGGTATTATTATTTTTGTTTTGTTGATAGTATAGTACTAATATTTTAGACAAATTTTATAAATATTTCCTAGATAATTTCAAACATAGTATTTACCTAAATAAATATTTCCTAACTAATTTTATAAATATTTCCTAGCTAATTACAAATTCAGTTTTAAAAAAAACAATCTTCTAGATTTGTATTTTTCTAAAACCCATTTTTCTAGCATTTTTAAAATATTTATTTTGACCAATAGATATAGTTTCTACCTAAAAATATAGTTTGACAAATTTGGGTTTTAGCCCTAAAAACCATTTTCTAGATTTTTAATAGTTATCTATAAATATTTTAACTAATAAAATACAGCCTTCAAGGATTATATTTAGTTTTCTAAAAATCATAAATATTTTATTATCCATTTTTCTTTGATTTTCTCCTTTCCATGACCAATCCCGTTATTCCTATTCCTTCGCCCATTTCGAGTCTACCTTGTGTCCACCCTAACCAATTTAACCGTCCTGGACCCAATGGAACCGACCGTGCCGACATCAGAGGTCACCTTGTGTAGTTGTTACACCGAAGTTGCAGATCTTGCCACCTTAATCATCGCAGCACACCAGGCGCCCTACCAGGCAAGACACCTTGCCATTTGCTGTTTATTTATTTTAGCTCATATTTCATGCATTATTTATTTTCTTTATGCAAAATAAACTGTGATACATGGCATAACTGTTAGAACTTACTGTTCATTTATATTTCCTGCTGTGTATTATTTTTCTTACAAATTAAACCTAGATTTAAGGGACCACCTTGTGTGTTGCATTCATTGGCCTTGACACGTTATAAACACGAAGTTGTGTGTCGCATGTAGAACACGGAAGTGCGTGATTGGCTGGCCACCAGTACGTATAAGCCGTACGATAGGAATAACCGCTAATAGAGGTTGCATGCTAGTTTGACTTAGCGGTTATAGTGGATGTGTTGTGGATACAACACAGTAGGCATTGGATGGGGAGGATAATTCCTTAGCGTATGGGCTTCGATGCACTTCCCTTGTGACCCGGACTCTCCGCTGGAGATACGGGGTTGATGACCCATGATTACTGACGGCCACTGACGATTCTGCGGAACGTCATGGTCTTCCTGATGGGGCCTCTGTTGCCCAAAGGGGGACTACGCCGATCCTATTTAGCCAGGGCCCATGCGTAGGAAGGATTGTTCTTCACTACATTTCACTTAGAACGGTAGGCTACCTTATCCGTTAGGTACGAGTACTTTTGGTTTGGGTACTTGTATCTGACCGTGGCTTGGAACAATAACTTGTCGCGGATTAGTTCGTCACATCTTGTCCTTGTTTGGTTGTAGGTGTGACTTACTACTTCGATGAGAAGGTATTGAACCTTGTTGCGGTCCGAATACCATATTGGATTCATAGCATAGGAAGATACGTTACCGTGAATTAGTTTACCATCTCCTGTCCTTGTTTGGTTGGAGGGATGGTACGCTCGTTCAGTAGGTGCGTATTGGACTATGTTATAAAGTCGATTGACTTATTTATTTGAGCAATATTTATTCAGTTTATATGGCATGCTATTATGTATCTTGCTACGTCCCTATGAGGACCTAGTTATCTCTCCAGGTGTGTGCTATTGTCTTTCGCAGGTGTTCTAGCTCTAGCCGTGGTCTTTGCTACTTCTTCGAGGATGATTGCATTTGGATCGTCTTCGCTTCGCTCGTCACTCATTTCATTTTCTATGTACTTTTCTATATTTTGTTGGTAGTAGATTTGTCTCCGCCCAACATATTGTATCAAGACAAATTCATTCTCATTATATGATCTTTTATTCATTTATTCTGTGTGGATGAAATTAGTTATGGTTGTACTGCATTTTACAGCTTATGTATTTATACGAGGCTTCCATATATTGGAGTATACTTCGTATGAATACAGCTGGCATGTCTACGTTCCTAGTCCTGCGTATTTTAGGACTGGGGCGATACATGTTTTTGTGGTGGCCCATGCAGGTCAAGATAAACTGTTTGGTTACTTTACCGTACCAAGCAAGCCTGCGTATAGGATTAGAAGTCTAGGCCCTCATCCACATACTTGACCACTTTCCTTGATTTTATCTACCGTTTGACTCATCAATTGCATCTTGCTTGTTTCCTTCCATCCCTACTCTTATCTTTCCTTCGTGCTTGCTAGAGATTGACCCTACTAGTTAGATGTCCCAAACACCCTTAGCTTAATTCTTTAAGTTGGGTAGAGTACCCCACGACCTGACCCACTATTGACTATTAAGGGAATACAAATAGAATTATATAGACCATAAAGACTAGAGGAATCTAACCCATTTGGTCAACTAAGCCTTGGTCAATAAACCATAGAATGATTGTATAGGAATAAAAGACTTAGATCCTTATGACTCTTAGACTATTCATAGTTGATTTTATTCATCTATCATCGTGTCTATATTTTTTACGATCTAAACTAATGATGCTAATGTAGCCTAGTTTTTGCAAGCTTATCTTTTATCGAGCTTGTTCAAGACATATGTTATTGGAAGAGCTCCCACTAACATGTTGTCTAATCAGAACCGGTGCATAATGGTCTGATCAACCAAGTGCACTTTGGTTCGCTTTTGCCTATCATTCTACGTGGATGGGAATATAGCTAAATTGGTCCTCAACAGCCCCATCCACGACTGCCTTGGAAACTCCTTTGAAATTTATTCGATCGTCTTTGAACCACGTATTCGTATTCGATATCATCGTCTTCGGACTCTTTATTGCTTTCGCCTTCACCTATTTTAGAAGGACGAAGGCGTTATACTAGAACTTCCTCTAACCTTTCCATCGGCTACGACTATTCTCACTCGATGTTGCTATATTTTCATCCCAAACTACTCGGCCCTATCAAGACCCTCTAATCGCTTAATTAAAGCGAATCTATTTCGTTCTCTTAATCGTGACCCTCATTCATTACCCATGACCATAACGTATTGTTTTCTACGATCTAGATCGCGATTTCTTGTGACATGATTTTGTGAAAACATTGTCATCATTGGATCCCCATTGATACCCCCTGGTGTCCTCTCACCCCTACTAATTCTTAATTTCGAGGACGAAATTCTTTTAAGTTGGGTAGGATATAAAACCCCTAAAATTTCTACTATTTTTTTATTATTTTATGAAATTTAGTACTGATTTAAAATTTTTGTATTGTACGTCGCGTAGTCGTATTGTACGTCGCGCACGGAATTTTATTTTTTTGTTTTGCTCGACGAGTGCGAATATGTGCGAGTGTACATATTTTAAAAAATCATTTTTTCTATTTTATTATACATTTTCAAAATATTATATATAATTATTATTCTTGTTATAAAAAGCCTTTTTGTTTTTTTAGAGTTATTAATCAAATAATATTTTATTGTGTACTAGAAAAAGTATGCATTATTTATGCTTACATATATATTTCATAAATATTTATTTGAGTTATTTCTAAATAATAATGTAATTTTCGAAATTAATATTAATAGTATTTTAGAAAATATATTTTGAAATTATTGGGACATTTAAATCTTGATTTAAATATTTTAGATTTATTTAAATAGTTAAATATTTGAATCAAGATTTATCTCATGGATTTTATACTAGAAATTTAATTTGATTTAAATTAGATATTTAATTTGAAATTAGATTTGGATTGGATTTGATTTAATTTGATTGATTTTAATTAAATAGATTATTTATCTAGTTTGGGTTTAAACAATCCTAATCATTATCTAATTGGGAATTCCCACATCCTATAAATAGGCAGGTACTCCTCCAATTTTCACCATTCATTATTTCTCCAAAATTTTCCACCGTAGAGTGCATCGTGTCGGCGTCCAACTCTAATAGATTATTTTTGTACAAATACATCAACCCTCCGTGCCCGACATGCCGGACACAAATCCCCCGACAAATCAAATACCTAATTCCTACACCTAATCCTACACCAACCCTCAGCCCTCTGCCAGCCACCGTCTCCATCTTTCGTTCGCCACCACTACCACAGTCGACCCCCGTCTCCTGTCACGACATCCCTATCTCCTTCCCTGCCTTCCCTGAACCCAGCCCCGCCATTACTGTCCGACTCCAACATCCGACCACCACGACAAACCAGCCAGCACCAAACCCAACCTAAACCAACCATAGGCATATCCTCGTCATCCCCACAACCACCTGCCTCCGCCACCCACGTCCGTTTCATCCACCATCATCGACATCACCACCACCATTAGTACCACTACCACCCCGGTCGTCCCTTAACACCGTCACCGTCACCGCGACCAGCCAACCCACCCGAAACCACCACCAAAAAAATATCGGCCATCCGCCGAAAAATCCAAAAATTCTCCAAACACACCGAATCTCAAAAAGATGAGCGAAACCCTAACCTGACCCCGACCTCGCCGGACAAAAATCGGAGCGCCACTCCAGTACGTGCTCCGGCGCTCTCCGTACGTCCGCCACAGATCCGCTGGCGTCCCTCCGCGACCAGTCCATCCACCCTCCGCCGCAGCGCGAGCCCTCTCGCCTCCAGCGCGGGTGCGCCACCCGGCCAAACTCGCCTCAACGCCGCCCTACGTCAGCCCCGCACGCTGACTGCTCCGGCGAAACCCCCTCGCTCCCCTTCCTCTTTCCTCCCGCTCGAACCCCCTAGCTGTCGCCGTCCTAGAGGTCGCCGCCCCCGCCGTTTCCCGTCAGACCGCCGCACCACTCTCCGCGCCCAAATGCCTCTTCTCCGACCCTTCCTCCTTCACCGCAGCCCTCTCCGAAACCCTCTCCGTCGGAACGAAACCTAACGTCGCCCCAAATTCGGTGACTCTGCCCTGTCTCCTCCCCGTTCCTCTCCACTCCGACCCAACCCCGGCCGCGTCCTCACCTCCCTGCCTCCCGCGCCGCCGACCGCCTCGTTCAGCGCGCCCACGACCCTCTCTCTTCCTCTCGACCTCTCCGTTGACTCCCTTCATCCTCTCTTTCCTCTCTCTCATACTAACCACTCTCTCTCCTCCTTTTAAGAATAGCAGCAGACACTCTTGAAATGAGCTAAATAATAGGAGGTACCAAGCGATTATCATAGGTAGATCTCAGCACAGCTGGTTGAGACGTTGGGTCTTTGCATTGAAGGACCACCGTTCGAATCTTAGCAGTGCTGATTTTGGAAATTTTTGTAGATTGAGTTAACAGATGATGTTTTTTTTCCATTAGCCCTTTCTAAAATTTTTTCTGCCTCCGCCCTTGGCAGCAGAAGTCATCTGCTGAAAAGATTCGTTTTTCGATTTTATTTTATTTCATTGTTTTATTTTTCTATTCTCTTTTCTTTTCTTCTTTTCTTTTTATTTTCCAAGATTTTGTAGGAAATGAGCTACTATTATTATTATTATCATTATTATTATTAACAATTATTACTTTTTGTTAATAATTATTTACTATTATTATAACTATTATAACTATTATTATTATTATTATTAATATTATTATTGTTATTATTATTATTATTAAAGGTATTATTATTTTTGTTTTGTTGATAGTATAGTACTAATATTTTAGACAAATTTTATAAATATTTACTAGATAATTTCAAACATAGTATTTACCTAAATAAATATTTCCTAACTAATTTTATAAATATTTCCTAGCTAATTATAAATTCAGTTTTAAAAAAAAACAATCTTCTAGATTTGTATTTTTCTAAAACCTATTTTTCTAGCATTTTTAAAAACTTTATTTTGACCAATAGATATAGTTTCTACCTAAAAAGGTAGTTTGACAAATTTGGGTTTTAGCCCTAAAAACCATTTTCTAGATTTTTAATAGTTATCTATAAATATTTTAACTAATAAAATATAGCCTTCAAGGATTATATTTAGTTTTCTAAAATTCATAAATATTTTATTATCCATTTTTCTTTGATTTCCTCCTTTCCATGACCAATTCCGTTATTCCTATTCCTTCGCCCATTTCGAGTCTACCTTGTGTCCACCCTAACTAATTTAACCGTCCTGGACCCAATGGAACCGACTGTGCCGACATCAGAGGTCATCTTGTGTAGTTGTTACACCAAAGTTGCAGATCGTGCCACCTTGATCATCGCAGCACACCAGGCGCCCTACCAGGCAAGATACCTTGCCATTTGCTGTTTATTTATTTTAGCTCATATTTCATGTATTATTTATTTTTTTTATGCAAAATAAATTGTGATACATGGCATAACTGTTAGAACTTACTGTTCATTTATATTTCCTGCTGTGTATTATTTTTCTTACAAATTAAACCTAGATTTAAGGGACCACCTTGTGTGTTGCATTCATTGGCCTTGACACGTTGTAAACACGAAGTTGTGTGTCGCATGTAGAACACGAAAGTGTGTGATTGGCTGGCCACCAGTACGTACATGCCGTGCGATAGGAATAACCGCTAATAGAGGTTGAATGCTAGTTTGACTTAGCGGTTATAGTGGTTGTGTCGTGGATACAACACAGTAGGCATTGGACGGGGAGGACAATTCCTTAGCGTATGGGCTTCGATGCACTTCCCTTGTGACCCGGACTCTCCGCTGGAGATACGGGGTTGATGACCCATGATTACTGACGGCCACTGACGATTCTACGAAACGTCATGGTCTTCCTGATGGGGCCTCTGGTGCCCAAAGGGGGACTACGTCGATCCTATTTAGCCAGGGCCCATGCGTAGGAAGGATTGTTCTTAACTACATTTCACTTAGAACGGTATGCTACCTTATCCGTTAGGTACGAGTACTTTTGGTTTGGGTACTTGTATCTGATCGTGGCTTGGAACAATAACTTGTCGTGGATTAGTTCGTCACATCTTGTCCTTGTTTTGTTGTAGGTGTGACTTACTACTTCGATGAGAAGGTATTGAACCTTGTTGGGGTCCGAATCCCATATTGGATTCATAGCATGGGAAGATACGTTACCGTGAATTAGTTTACCATCTCCTGTCCTTGTTTGGTTGGAGGGATGGTACGCTCGTTCAGTAGGTGCGTATTGGACTATGTTATAAATTCGATTGACTTATTTATTTGAGCAATATTTATTCAGTTTATATGGCATGATATTATGTGTATTGCTACGTCCCTCTAAGGACCTGGTTATCTCTCCAGGTGTGTGCTATTATCTTTCGCAGGTGTTCTAGCTCTAGCCGTGGTCTTTGCTACTTCTTCGAGGATGATTACATGTGAATTGTCTTCGCTTCGCTCGCCACTCATTTCATTTTCTATGTACTTTTCTATATTTTATTGGTAGTGGATTTGTCTCTGCCCAACATATTGTATGAAGACAAATTCATTCTCATTATATGATCTTTTATTCATTTATTCTGTGTGGATGAGATTAGTTATGGTTGTACTACATTTTACAGCTTATGTATTTATATGAGGCTTCCATATATTGGAGTATACTTCGTATGAATACAGCTGGCATGTCTACGTTCCTAGTCCTGCATATTTTGGGATTGGGGCGTTACATGTTAATATCACAAATTTAGGGTTGGTAATCCATGTGTCGAGTGTACACGTGTCACAACACCCACTCGTGTCCAACCAAGTGGACTCAGCCGTGTCCAAACACCACGAGCACTCACAGACACACACGCGTGTCCTGCATGCGACACAGGCCACGTGGTGAAATGTGGCCTTGCATACACGTGCGCCGGGGGTAAGGTTACATCTAGGACAGCCTGTACCGTGTCCTAGACATGTGTCGCAGCGTGTCGGACCCCGTATCAGGGCAGAAAATCGCGTGCGCACAGCAGGCCGTGCGACCAGTGTGGGAAGGATTTCTTCTCGCACACTCCACCATACGCTCCCATCTCTAGGGAGGATGATGTCAGACATCCAAGGAGTGTCCATGTCAAATTTTGTGTCTCGAAGTGTCCTGTGCAAGGAGTTCCAGGGCCCGATTGGCATGGCACTGAACTGGATCTCGCACGATGTGCCCAACCCAAAAATCTGACACAAAATGACACGAAAATACAAATCATCCTTTAGAAAAATTAACATACACACCTAGATCTAGGGATTCATGAAAGTAGATTTTCAAAATACAAAAATAAATTCTAAAGGGGCATTTTAACAAACACCTATGTATCCATTATGATACGTGTCCGATACGGACACTAAATGGACACAAATTATGCCCAAATTTCAGGGACAACTAGGGGACTCCTAGATCTAGCCCTAAATCCAAAGAAATTAGGAAAAATAGTGGGTTTGAGTGGTTTACCTATTGAATGTCAATACTCCAAGAAAGCTCCAAATGGAAGGATTTTACATAGCAACTCCCAAGCTCCAAATAAAAAAAACTGAGATAAACCTCCAGAAATAGTAAACACACAGAAATTAGATCCTAATGCAAAAGACTATGGTTAAAAAGGAGTTAAAATGAATTTATTCGTATTTTAGGAGAATAGGAATTTACCTTTCCTTCAAAATCTAGGTCAAGCACAAAAGAGGCAAGAACCACTTAAGAGAATACTTATAGGCAAGGGAAAACCCTAAGTGTGGCTGCCATGGGTGGGTTTGACTGGGTTTTGGGCTTAAGTCATGGGCCTATGGCTTAATTACATAAGTCATGAATTGGTAAATCACAAGTCATTGAGTTAAATCATAAGTCATGAATCATTTCACTTAACTTAACCTTCCTACTTTAAAACTAATTTCTAATGACTAAAAGTAGGTTAACTTAAGTTAGACAAAGGTCACCATAGCTAGGGTTAGCTTCTAGGCTAATCTACAAGTCTCAATGAGTCAAAGTCCAAACTAGAAATCACCAATTCAATAAATTGAAATAAATTCAAATTTTACTAAATGAAAAAAATACCCTCAAGCTAAAATAATAATTAAATCATCCTAATGACATGGTTAGTCTCTGGGTCATGCAGTCTCTAGGGTTTCACTAGCAGCACATCAAAATCATAAGTCATGACTTAAAACAATTTTTAAATAGTTTAAAAATGATTAAAAATCACCAAAAATCATAATGTGAAATAATTATCAATAATTAATAATTATAATAAAGAAATTTCAAAATTACCCTCAATTGGAAAACTGGGTGTTACACTTCATGCGAAAGCAGGGGTACAACATGGAGGCTACCCCGGGTCTGAATCACGACAGTGGTCGGCGATTGCCTCTACTGCCGTCGGCACCGGCAAGGAAACCTCCGGACCATTATCACAAATCCAGATGCGGCCTCGGGTATGTTACACCACCAACAATGCCCGAAAGTTCAGATGAAGAATGCGAGTTGCACTCTCGTTCATCCGAGTCACCCATTTACGACTCTGATAGCAGTATTGGAGATATATTTAGACAGACATTATCTGTCAACATGACATCTGCTGATATCGAAGAGGAAGACGAAGATCTACTTGAACCACTTGAGTTGGAGCCGTTGGTCCAGCAACAAGACGCACAATGGAAGAAATGCTTTGAACTTCCTGATCCTCCTACTGAGGATGAGATTATGCAAGTTAACCTCGGTGATGAATCCTCTCCAAAGCCAATCTTCGTCAGTAAAAACCTGACAGACGGCGAGCGGGAGTCGTTGTTACAACTCGTCAGAGAATACATCGACGTCTTTGCCTGAAGCTATGAAGACATGCCAGGACTAAACCCCGATATCTTACTTCATAAGCTCAACATTTATCCGGACTCAAAACCAGTCAAACAACAGCAGCGACGGTTTCGTCCAGACATCACGAATTCCATTGAAGTGGAAGTAAATAAGCTTATAGCAAGCGATTTCATCCGTGAAGAGCAGCACCCAGACTGGGTAGCCAACGTAGTACCAGTCAGCAAAAAGAACAAAAAGATTCAAATTTGCATCGATTTCTGCCATCTGAATGCGGCATGCCCTAAGGATGAATTCTCTCTTCCGATCACCGACATAATGATCGATAATACGTGTGGCTTCGAGCGGATATCCTTTATGGATGGCTTTTCAGGATACAATCAAATCAAAATGTCTCTTGATGATGAGAAGCATACGTCATTTCAAACACCGATCGGCGTATATTGTTATACGGTCATGCCCTTTGGCCTGAAGAACGTCGGTACTATATATCAACGGGCTATGAGGGTCATCTTTAGAGATCATTTACGTAAGACAATGGAGTATTATGTTGACGATATCGCCGTCAAGAGCTGCTCCAAAAGTGATCACTTACATAATTTGAGAACAGTGTTCGACCTCATGCGAGCGCACAACCTGAAGATGAATCCCACCAAGTCCTTCCTGGGGATATCCAGCAAAAAGTTCTTGGACTTTGTCATTACTTCCCGGGGCATTCACATAGATCCCGATAAAACAAAAGCAATCCTGGAGATGAGTCCACCAAGGAACCTCCATGAACTCCGCAGCCTTCAGGGAAGACTAGCCTATATCAGGAGGTTTATATCTAACCTCTCAGGGTGATGTCAACCCTTCACTCAACTCATGATAAAAGGTGTCGCTTTCGTATGGAACGAGGAATGTCAGCATGCCTTTGATAATATTAAAGAGTACCTGACGAATTCGCCAATTCTGGTAGCCCCGATCGTCGAAAAGCCCTTACTGCTCTATGTACGGGCGGTAGAACTCCCCCTCGGTGCTTTGCTATCACTGAATAATGATGCGGTACACGAACAAGCCATTTACTATCTCAGCTGGATGATGGTAGGACCGGAATATAGGTACACCGCCATAGAGAAGGAGTGCCTTGCCCTAGTGTTCGTCATTCAGAAAGTACGATACTATGTGACGGGGCAGACCATCCATGTTGTTTCATGAGTTAATCCTCTCAGGGTTCTCATGACCAAGCCCGGTGCACTCAGTTCTCGTCTAGCCACCTGGGCGATACTATTATTCCCATACGTCATGGTTTTTGTTCCACAGAAGGCTATCAAAGGTCAAGCCCTGGCTGACTTCTTAGCAGCCCATCCAGGCTCAGAAACAGCCAAAACTTATGAGAAATTCTCGACGAAGTCGTCGCCTCGAACATGACTTCGCATGATGCAATTTGGCGAATGTTCTTTGACAGTACTTCAAGAACATGGCCACAAGGTAATATCGTCGCTGGAGTCAGGGTAGTATTAATTTTCCCCTCTAGGTTGGTGGTCAATCGGGCATATTCTTTTACAGAACCATGTTCAAACAACGTAGCCGAATATAACGCTCTAGTCATCGGACTCCAACTCGTAAAAGAAGTAGGGATCAAGTACCTGGAAGCATATGGTGACTCACAGTTGGTTGTTAAACAGATCCGAGGTTCATACGAGGTTCACAATGAGGGCCTGATTCCCTACTATCAGACAACAATTGCCATCATTATAACCTTAGAAGGATTCTTTATAGAGCACGTTCCTAGGTTCCAAACTATCAAAGTTGATGCCCTCGCAGGTCTCGCTGCTTTCTTGGCACTTCCAAATGATACTCATCATCTAGTCGACATAATAGGTGTCACCCTCATTTCCCGTATTTCCCGTATTTTCTAGTATTTCGTATTTTTACTCGTATCTGGATTTTTGGCCTGTATTTTTATTTTTCTCGACTTGTGGAATTTCGGTATTCTCGTATTTTGGGTTCTGTCCTGGCTCGGTTTTATTGGGGATGGTTCGGTTTGGTTCAGTTTTATGTGTTGGAACACCCTAGCCTATACTACACCCTCATCCCCACCACAACTCCTCCTCTTTATAACTCTACCAACCACTCTCTCTCTTCGTAACTTTCTCCATTAAATTTCTTCTTCTTCTTCTTCTCCTTCCTCTACACACTCTCCACTCCCTTAGGCAAGTGCATCTTGCCACTTCATGAGAACCATATTTTCTTGGTCCAATTGCTAGATTAGGACATGGGAATCAACATTAGAACTTGCTATTTTATGATTTGGAGCTTCCTTTGTTCTAGATCTAAGTTTAGCTATTTTCGGATTTTGTATGGTTTGATCTACTTTGGTCAGATTTTCATAGGTTTTGATGCTTCCATGTGGAATAGCATTCAGTTTCACTCCAGTTAGAACTTTGGAAATCCGGATTTGGAGTTCGGATGACCAAGTTATGGTGTTTTGAAGTTTTGGGTTCACCCATGTGTTCTTGCTGTTTGGAGAAGATAGTGAGCAGTGTGCAGAGCTTCTTAGCTCACGCAAACTGAGCTACGTGCGCTCTTTAGCGCTGCGTACGCTGCCTTGAGCGTGCGTGATTTTTTACGCAGCTGCTCCCTTGAGCCTGCGTAACATTTTTACGCAGCTGCTCCCTTGAGCGTGCGTGACTTTTCACGCATCTGCTCCCTTGAGCGTGCGTGACTTTTCACGCAGCTGCTCTCTTAAGCGTGCGTGACTTTTCACGCAGCTGCTTCCTTGAGCGTGTGTGACTTTTCACGCAGATGCTCCCTTGAGCCCGCGTGACTTTCTCACGCAGCTGCTCCCTTGAGCGTGCGTGACTTTTACGTACGCTGCTCCCCTTGAGTGTGACTTGGTACAGACTTGAGCGAGCCTTGTGTGCGTGCTTTTGTGCGTACGCAGCTTCCCTGCGTGCGTACTTTTGTACGTATGCTGCCCCTTGACCCCTTGCTCAACCATTGGCTCTTGGAGTTTTGGTTTTATTTCTTTAAGCTTGATATTTTGTACGTACGCCTTTTGTCATGAACTTGATTTTACTTAATATGTTTGGAATGACTATTTTACATGGCTTGATATGATAAGGAACTTACATAACACGACAGTGACCCGTAGTGGTGCACTCCTGACATGACCAACCTGACATAATAGTGGCCCGTGGTGGCACACTCCTGACAAGTATCCTGACATGATTTATCTTGATAACTTGATAGTGGCCCGTGGTGGCGCACTCCTGACTTGACATGACCTGATAACTTAGTTTGACCTATCTTGACACCGTGGGTGGTTCTTCTTGCTTGCTTGTTAAATCTACTTGTCCAGTCTTATATCATGTCTAGGATGGGACTCCTGAGTACCACGGTCAGGAGTACCTGCTAAAATAGATTAAGGTTAATAACTAGAATAATACAGTAGTCATGAAGAGATGACACAGCTACAGGCAATCCCGTTACCTGGGCGCTCCAAGGATTTGTAGCCTGCCGTCGAGTAGGGCGCATTTCCAGCACACTGTCAGGTGTTGCACCCTCTAAGTCACCTAAGGGTACATGCGTCCCCTGGACAATGTTCCCACCTGAATTCAACCCTAATCTTTCGTTCTGGGTAACCTGGATGGTCTGCAGGGCTTGTGGCTGTGGAACAATCTCACTGCATCTTGTTAGTAATTAGGCCTGTGATAACCCTAGTTAGTTAAAGTAGTAAGCCGTAGGACCTGCTTGGCCGTGATTGATTGAATGAGGTATAACCAGTCTAGCTATGTCTTGATTCCGTACAAGATTGTTTCCTGTCTTGATTTTCTTACATCGTTATTATTTGCCGATAAATGGTGGGAAACCAAGTTCCGTTCAGATGAAGGGTTACAACCCTGGTCCTTGTTTGGTTTACGGGTTGTAACCTGGCTATCGGAATAGTTCCATGGTTATCTCATCGTATATCATCCTGACATGTTTTCGTAATTCTAACTTTGTTATTAGATTATTCTTATGCTGATTGCTGGCTTTTGTTCTTATTTCGTGGCCCCCTTGTGGCACTTGCTCTTTCTGGGGTTGACCCAGCTGGTTTTGTGTGGCCAGATTTCGGAGCAGCTCCCGAGGATCTACCAAGCTTCCAGCCCAATGGTGAACACTAGACGAAAACCGGGCCAAGAGTGGGTTTTCCTTTTTGTTTTGCCCACTTTATTGTAAAACTATTCTTTTGAGGCGTTTAGCCGACGAGCACCTATTAGCTCGATGCATTTTTACTTACTGTCTGCCTATGGGCTGTAAACATGATTAACAAATCCTAGGGTTGATTATGTATGACTAAACTCTTGCTAGTCCTAACATTTTGTAACGACTAGCTTCATGATCAGCTGAATATGTGATATTTGGGATGCCTTATTGTTGTATATTTAATGATCATACATCTTGCGACTTTACTTACTTGCTGTGATTGAGACACTAGGCTTGTTCATGACCATAAGAGACTGATGGCTTGTAGTAAACCCTCATATATCTAGACAGCCGTGACCGTATATCGAGGTGATTTCTATTTCAATATACGTAGCTGTCTATGTCTGCCCCCGCTCTCCAGTATTCTGGTTCTGGGGCGTGACAATAGGCCACAAGCTGGTCTGTCCCAGAAATAATCTTCAACTGGGTACGAGTTACTCTGCCTTTATAACGAATGACATACAAGATTGGAAACGCCCGCTCATCGACTTTACATTCTATGTAATTTTGCCAGAGAATGTGAAACAAGCAACTTTAATCAGAAGACGCTCCCTTATATTCTTCTATGGTACGAAGACGAAAATGTTATATCGACGATCCTACGTTGGGCTACTATTAAGATGCCTGTCAAATGTAGAAGCCAAAGAAGCCTTATGCGAAGCTCATGACGACGCTTGTGGGGCTCACCAACCTGGCCCAAAATTGCAAGATCGTCTCCACCGGATGGGTTATTAATGGCCCATAATGGTAGCAGATGTAGTTGATTATGGAAAGAAGTACAAGGTTTGCCAGATCCACGCATATTTTATACATCTGCCATCTAAATTCTTGTACCCGACTGTGGCCTCTTGGCCATTTGAAGCATGGAGAATAGACATTATTGGGCTAATCACCTCGCCGTCGTCTAGAGGGCATCGGTTCATACTTATAATCACCGATTACTTCTTCAAATAGGCAAAAGCTGTTCCGCTGGCAGAGGTTAAGACATCGAACGTGATTAACTTCATAAAACATCACGTCATCTACCGTTTTGGACTGCCCTAGAGAATTATTCACGACAATGGTCCGCAGTTTACCAGCCACACTTTCTATCGATTTGGTGACAAGAATCGGATTTAGAACATGGCCTCGACAGCATATAACCCATCGACTAACGGTCTGGCTGAAGCTTTCAACAAAACCATAATCAAGCTCCTCAAAATGTTCCTGTCTGCAAACAAATGCGACCGGAATGAAAAGCTTGGCGAGTGCTTATAGGCGTATCGTACCACAATTCGGATGGCTACAGGAAATACACCGTTCTCCTTGGTTTACGGAAGCGAGACTATCCTCCCATTGGAGACTCAGATCCCCTCACTTTGAGTGGCCCTTCCTTACCGGTTAACGTCGGACGATAACTACCACCGACGGCTGCAAGAGTTGGAAGCATTAGATGAGAAGCGTTTACAAGCTCAACAAAGCATAGAGCTCTACCAAGCGCGCATCTCTCGGGCTTTCAACAAGAAAGTCAAACATAGAATATTCCAAGTCGGCGATCTCGTCTTGGCCATTCGCAGACCAATGGTCATGACTCACAAGACCCCCGATAAATTCTAGCCTAAATGGGAGGGTCCGTTCATCATCGATACCGTATTCTCCAACGGCGAATACCGTCTCGCAAAACAAAATGGATACTTGCTCATGATGCCCATTGTTTGCCATTGATTATCAAAGAACAGAACAATTTTATGGGAGGACTGAGCTTTAATTCACAATACAAACTCGCTCGTACAAAGAGAGCCTAGGAACAAAACCTAGAAAAAGTAATCTAAGTACAATTATTTAGTTTTTGATTCTGGGAGGTGAAGGTAGAGGCTCGAAAAAGTGATATCAACTCTGCCTTACTCCTTGGACGATCGGACGCAACCTTGGCTCCGACGAAGAAAAGCTCTCTCTCTCTGCTCGGATTGCTCTGGGTCTCTGTGTCTCACTTTGTGAGTGTGACTCTCTGTGCCCATACAAAGAAATAATCTTATGCTATTTATAGGAATTTGTGCTGAGTGGGGTATGGCCACATCCTTGTAACTGTGCCTTAAAAAGTGGGCGGATGGGGATTGGTTAAGATTAACCTTGATCTGTTTGTTGGAAATCAATCTGGGCCATTGTGTTGGTTGCAATAAATCTGCATCGTTATGATTTGTTGGTTACAATAAATTTACGTGGATGTCTTAGTTAATCTTCTGACACGTGTCCCAACTGCCATTATGCTGCGAGCTGCATGAATGGTGCGTTCTGGCAGAGCCGCATGAGGGTGGCCTCACAACCGAGCCGCATGAGGGTGGCCCCACAACCGAGCCGCATGAGGGTGGCCTCACAACCGAGCCGCATGAGGGTGGCCTCACAATCGAGCCGCATGAGGGTGGCCTCACAACCGATCCGCATGAGGGTCGCCTCACAACCGAGCCGCATAAGGGTGTCCCCCATAACCGAGTCGTATGAGGGTGGCCTCACAACTGAACCGCATAAGGGTGGCCCCCATAGCCGAGCCGTATGAGGATGGCCTCACAACTGAGCCGCATAAGGGTGGTTTCCTAACTGAATCGCATAAGGGTGGCCCCCAACTGAATCGCATAAGGATGGCCCCCACAGCCGAGCCGCATGAAGGTGGCCTAACAACTGAGCCGCATGAGGGTGGCCCCCACAACCGAGCCATATGAGGGTCGCACAGGCGGTCCGCATGGAGAACTTCTTTGGAATTTTGTGAACTGTGCCGGCTATCTCAGAGATTTTCTCGTTTTTTGATGGGCATGACGCGTCTCTTCATTATGTCAGAGCCGTCAGAACTGTCACTTTGTGTCAGGGCTTTTAATGGCCAGTTGCAGAAAGTAATTGTGGCCAGCTGTGATCGACCTGTTTTGAGCCGCATGAAGCCACGTGGCTCTTCCTGAGCCGCATAAAAATTTCTGAGCCTTATACGGCTCTCTGGGATTTTTTGAGCCGCATAAAACTCTTCAAGCTTTTGAGTCGTATGCTGAATCTGGGCCGCATATGAATTACTATTCTTTTTCATGCTTCTACAAGACCCCCTTCAAAGTTTTCAATTTGTAAAATTGAAATACTTTAAATAAGAAGCATGTCCACGTAAGCTCTACATGCCGCATAGACTTCTCTGGCCGCATAGGACTTTCTAGCCGCATAGGCTTCTCTGGCCGCATGGACTGCTCTGGCCGCATAGACTTCCTAGTCGCATAGACTGCTCTGGCCGTATAGACTTCTCTGGCCGCATGGAATGCTCTGGCCGCATAGACTTCTCTGGCCGCATGTTGTCCTTCATGCCACGTAGGCGTCTCATTAATTGCTCTTGATTTATTTTGATTTAAAGCTGTCTTTTGGGTAGGATCCCAAGAGTCGGCATTAAATATTTGGATTTGCCTTGATGATTCTAAGCATTCTTTTTTACATAAGAGGGGATAAAATCCCAAGAGTCGGTTTTATCTTCTAGGCAGCACATAATTCGAAGCGCCTATCGGTCCACGCGCTCCCTGTCCGCCTAAATATGAGTAATTTCTAGAGAGAGACTCTTTACTCTCTTCTCTTGTTCAAGCCTTTCTCGCCCTAGTTGCCGTCTTCTTCTCCTTCGATCATCGATGGCTTCCAAGACTTCCTATAGTGCTGCGGTGAAGGATAAATGAGCGGCCTTCTCGTCAACTACGGAGACCCCAGTCCACTCTGATGTTCACCCCGCCATTGATGGTAAGAATGTTGGGAGAAATTATATGAACTCAAAACCCTAACCATCATGGCAACGCCGCATATTTTATGTGCGAGCCTTCTTCGTCTCCATTGAACTGTTCAAGTTCATTGTAATGAATCCATATACTGTGCTATATGTGTCGCATGTACATCTCATGTCCGATCCGCATGGGGGTATGCCTCATGTCCGAGCTGTATGAGAGTCGTCTTATGGCCGCATAAGCACTTTGCAAACTTGGCCGTATGAAGACCCATCTAACAGTGCCGTATAAGCGTCCTTTGAACTGCGCCGTATAAGACCCCACCAAATCAGAGCCGTATAAGCTCTTTTTAAACTGGGCCGCATGAGCACCCGCTAAATAGAGCCACATAAGCTCATTTGAAATGTGTCGCATGAGACCCCACCAAATCAGAGCCGCATAAGCTCTTCTAAACTGGGCCGCATGAGCACCCGCTAGATAGAGCCGTATAAGCTCATTTGAACTGGGCCGCATGAGGCCCCCCTCCCAAATAGAGCCGCATAAGCTCCTTTAAATTGTGCCGCATAAGGACCCGCCTAATCAGAGCCGCATAAGCTCCAAAACTCTAAGCAGTTTTCCCTGACCATCTTCTAACTTGTTTCTTTTGTCCCTTTTTCAGTGAATTTGCCAGTCAATCCTGCCGGAGAGCCCTTGATAGGTCGCGCCCAATCTGCTGTGGGCGTGACGTTCAACCACTTAGTCGAGTATGTGGTGAACCAGCTTCCCAAAGACAAACCGGTGGAGAGGCTGAGAGACATTAAAAACCAGTCCTTCTACTTTCTCTTAGGGATGATGAACTGAGGGCTGCTGAAAGGAAAACACCTGAAACTCGCGTTCCTCTTCGGGGATGCCTTAACTGTAAAGAACTTCCAAGTTCTGGATATATCTAAGAGTTAGAGTTTTACTTCCAACGGGATGGCGATCCATATTCCTCAGATAGAGCGTCACTTCCCACTGTCGTGGTTCAACATGCTGCCGATGGACAGAAGGATGGAGGATTCCTTGACTCCGAGCCAAAATAGAATATTTGTGGGCAAAATTCACTATAATAATAACTTGGGGTCAGTGCACGCGGGCAGGATACCGGTTAGCCGCTGTGTGATGGGGTTGGCCCCGGGCAATTTCTTGAATGTACAGGGTCCTAATTTCAAGTTCTCTCAAGCTGACACTTTCCTGAACAAGCCTACTCAGAAGGGGTCCTATCCCGTTGGGCGATTGTCGCTGCTGAATTGGGTAAACCCCATCCCTTCGTGGACCAACTTGTCTACGTAGATCACATGGGAATACGAGACTCTCCTACGCGAGATTGGATTCTACCATGCTATTCGAGGCACCTTTTACGGCTTGTCCATAAACAAGAAATTGTTCATGGCTCTGCTGGAGATGTACAACCGCCGTAAAGGGACCTGTTTTACACCCGTAGGGGAGATGGGGCTTGCTCTCCACAAGATGCATGAAGTTTCCAAGCTGCCTTGGGAAAGTGAAGTCTTTGAAGTGTATACCCCGACGAACAAAGAGTTCGAGGATTTGGAGCAACGATTCCCGGGCTTCGTAGCTGTCTACCGGGAACTACTATATCACCATAGTACGTACCAGCAGATATCCAAAAAGAAGGACAATAGCTCGAAAAGGAACCTTCCTCACACTAAGACTTGGCTGAGTTATCTCTTTACGCTAAGCGCTGCAGGCCAGGTTTCTCCCCGATGTCCTTAAACCCGGAAGGCAGTACAGGTCTAGGTGTCGACCGCCAAGAGGGTGAAGACCACCAGCGACAGATTTGGAAGTCAAACTGACTCCCTTAATTATTTTTATCAGGATACTCAGTAGCTGTCAGAGAAGGCACTCTTGGCAGGATTCCTGATGGTATGGCTGCAAAACTGCATGGTCTCAGGAGGGGCTGGTTCTATTGAGAGGATCAGTCGTAACTTTATCCTCCCTACTGTGAAGCTGGTCTTTGGGGCTAGACTAGCTCTTCTTCCGGCCAGGGTGTGCAGCATACATCATGGCCTTCGTACTTTCTCGTCCAAGGTCATCGCCCGTGACACGACGAAGGACTTTGAATGCATTGAGATGCCCCATCATTATCTGATGGGGTGGCTATTGATGCATTGCCGGTCTTTGATGAGGCCTGGCCCCATAGATGGCGTAACTGTTGATGATGCCTTCATCTTCCAGTATTGTCGTATGTCCTGGGATTGCCAGACCATGCGTGCCTGTCGGATGGCACTGGCGAGGGTGGACAGATACAGCTTTTTCGTGTCTGTTCCTCAATTTACTGCTAAGGAAGTAAGTGTCGTACATCTCGATGGAATTGGGCCTTCCCACTTCTTATCCGACAAGATGCTCCTTTGGTTGCACAATATTCATCCTGTCCACCTGGTATACCTCAACCTCAATACTGTCTACTTGGAGCCTTACTTGCCCAGTAGATTCTCCCGACAGTTTGGGTATAGTCATCTATTCTTGGACAGTCCCAGCTCTTGCCTGGGTTTTGAAGGTAGCATTCTGGACGGCATCAGGGCCTGGCACTATTATAACACGGTTCACACCCGTACCAGCTTCTCAGTTCCTGATGCTGGGGAGTCAAGGGAGATCTTATATTTGGCGGCTCTATACCATGTCATGGCGAACAAGCCTCCTCTTGATTTTGACCCGAGTACCAGCTTTATTATTGGTACTGGCTTGGAGGAGAAGCCCAAGGGGTCCAAGGCGAGGAAGAAGAGGGAGAACAGGGTTGCTGTGTCGGACTCCGAGTGTACCAACACGGACGAAGAGGATGACGAGCATGATCCCGATAACTCTCTCCCTCCTGTAGATGAGGTGGTGGCGGATCAGCCGCCTGTTGTGCCTGGTCCTTCACGCAAGCGAAGCAGACGTGAGTCCACTGATGGCATAACTTACTCCCAGAAATGGGCTGCGGTTAAGCCTCGCGGGCTGCTCATAAGGAAGAGACGCGATAATGTTGACGCCGCTTCAGAGGTAAATCGAATTGCAACCACCTTCTTCTTTAGTTCTTCTTTTTCTTGAACTATGATCTAATCATTTTCTTTTTCTCTTGTAGGCGTCAGGAGAAGGGGACTCTCCAGAGTCGGCTGCTGCCTCTGCGGTCGACCCAGCTCTAACTACTCTAATTAGAGATATGAGTGCCGAGATTCTTACCGTCGGGATTCTTTCAGCGACGGCTGAGGTTCCTCCAGTCGTTGACGTCCCAACCCAGGGCTACGTGGGCTTTGCTGAACCCGTCCCCGAGACTGCTGAATTTCAGCCGGATGACGCTGATCCAGTTGTATCTCCTTCCGAGGCGGCTGGGGCAGAGGAACCAGCTGTATTCGGCTCGGATGTCGCTGGTGAAGAGGCTACGGCGACCGTGAGCGAACCTCAGCCTCAACAACTCTCTCCTGGTAAGATAAGTCATGTCTTGACTAGTGAGGAGGTTCATTTACTCTATCATCACATCCTTCGGGTTAAGCTGATTGATGGTTGCTTCGGGCATACAGGTCCTGCTCCTTCACTGCTAACCACGAACATTATCGGGGGAGAGTTTGCCAGAGAGGATCTGGTGGAAGAGAGTGTGCCTCCTCCCCTTCCAACTTATATTGAGGGACCTCCCGCTGAATTGAGTTCGGAAGAGCAGACGACGGAACGGCCGGGACGGGGAGAAGTGGTCCCTGCACCCTCCTCTGTTCATGTGGATCTGGAGGTCGACCTTTCCTCCCTGCCGAGTCTCCATATCCTTCGGGTTGCGGAGGAGGAATTGGCCCCTATTCAAGCATCTTTTCGCTCGAAACTTGTTTCCCTTGTGGCAGGGGCATCAAGTTCTGGTGCATCTTCTTCGACACTGCCAGCTACTCTTCCTTTGATGTCGTCTTCTTCAGAAGTCATGGATGAATCGTCAAAGGATGTGGTTGACAGTTCTACCGCCACCTGAAGCAAGGGGTTGAGGCTGCCGTGGAGAGGGGGACATCTTTTGTCTTGGCCCGTCAAAGCGCCCGTGGCCAAATTGAACTCCTTAGAACCCTCCACGGTAGGGCAGGAATAGTTGAGCTGTTGGAGCCCAAATTGCTAGAGGCTGATCAGCTTGTGGCCCAATTTCAAGTACTGCGGCAAGTTGATCTGTCTTCAGCAATAAATCAGGAGCGTGCCTTCCTTATAACTGCCATGGAGAAGGTAAGGGTTGCTCGGAATACGTCCAAGCCGATTATAATGAAGGACCTCCACAATCTGTCTCTGCAGTACGATCAGTTGAGCCGCAGAGGAGAGGATTACATTACTCGGGAAGAGGCCGCCTCCCGTGGGATAATTGATACGAGAAAGCAGATCCTCGAGCTTCAGAAGAAAATGACTTTCTTAGAATCTGAGCTCGAGGCCGCCCACACGGGGAAGGAGCTAATTGTTCGGGATGCCGAAAAGGTCACCCGTACTTCTACTGGCTTGGAGCGTGCTCTGAAGAGGCTTGAAGACGGCTGGCAGGCATACGCGCATCTGGAGGATGCGGAGAGGTCGACCCAGGAGGCCGAGCGCCGGGCCAAGCGGCGGTTTGAGCGGTCGACGGCCCTGCTGAAGGAACGTCTTAGAGAATTATGTGTCGCCGAACCATATTCGGCCTTTTCTTCCTTTCTTTCTTTGTTGTTTATCTTCATTTTGATAGGGACACGGTCCCCGAACATGTAGTACTTTTGTTTCTTTCAATAAATGACTATATTTACATCATTCATCATCTATTATGCTTGTACCGTATTTTTGGTATTTATGATATTTGCCCCCACTTGGGGACTTTTTGTGGGCCTATTATCCTTAGTATACCTTAGCTTTAGGTATGGATAATAAGTTTGGTAGAGATACCTAGAACGACTCCGTGGTGAGACATAGAAGTTCTTGGTATTGGGCGAAAGAATGCCATGGAACAGCTGGGCTCCAAAGGCATATGATAATGAGAAAAGAGGCGCATGTACTAGGGGACCCAGTACAACATTTGTGGTTAACTGTGGACATTTGTGGTCAACTGTGGACATTTATGGTCAACTGTGGACATTTGTGGGCCTATTATCCTTGGCGTACCCTGGTTTTGGGTACGGATAATAAGTCGAGAGAAAACCAACATACTTACTCAGAGGTAATGAGGACGTGGTAAATATGAGGGTTTCTTCAATGGAGTCTTCCTACTCAGAGGTAGTGAGGACGTGGCCGGAGCGGACACCATGAAGGGTACATAGAACAACTCAGAGGTAATATGGACATGGAAGTTCTAGGTGAGGGTGGTTTGTTTTTGATGAAAGTGAAACAACTCAGAGGTGACATCGACGTGGTTGTTTCGGGAAATTTGTGGATCTATTACCCTTTTTATGCATTGAAAGTACGGATAATAGATCATGAGGAAGATGCTCTTTTTAGGAAGAAAGTTCAGAGGTATGATCATACATGACTTACTACCTAGAATATGTGATATAGATTCATTTGGGATGACCAGAGTGTAAGTTCAGCGGTACCTGACGGCACATAACTTAACAGTCCGGTTGGTTTGGAGGATGTCATTTAGACATAACACTTCTTTAGGAACTTGTTGTTGACAGGCATCATGAGCAAGTCTCTATTTTGTTTTGAGAGGCGGTAAGTACCATTGGAGAATACAGCTTCAATGATGAATGGGCCTTCCCACTTCGGCTGGAATTTGTCGGCGGTTTTGTGAGTCATAACCATCGACCTCCGAACTGCCAAAACAAGATCGCCCACTTGGAATGTTCTCAGTTTAACCTTCTTGTTAAAAGCTTCCGAGATGCGTGCTTGATACATCTCGATACGTTGTTGAGCTAATAGGCGCTTCTCATCTAAGCCCTCCAACTCTTGTAATTGGCGACGGTAATTATCATCCGTCGTCAATCGATAGGTGAGGGCGACACGAAGCGATGGGATTTGAGCCTCCAGTGGGAGAACTGCCTCACTCCCATACACCAGAGAGAATGGTGTATTCCCGGTGGCCGTCCGGACTGTAGTACGGTACGTCCATAAGCATTCGCCAAGCTTTTCATTCCAGTCGCATTTGTTGGAAGACACGAACTTCTTGAGTAGCTTGATTATAGTTTTGTTGAATGCTTCTGCCAACCCATTCCCCGCCGGATTGTACGGTGTTGAAGCAACATTCTGGATTCGGTGTTTGTCGCAAAACCGATTAAAGGCGTGGCTTGTGAACTGCGGACCATTGTCGTGGATGATCCTTCGAGGCAGTCCGAAGCGATAGATGACGTGATACTTGAGAAAGCTGATCATATTTGATGTCCTTACCTCTGTAAGCGGGACAGCTTTATCCTATTTGGAGAAGTAATCTGTAATTGCCAGTATGAAGCGATGCCCTCTGGATGAAGGTTGGCTGATAGGACCAATGATATCCATCCCCCATGCCTCAAATGGCCAGGATGCCACCGTTTGGTGTAGGAATTCAGATGGTTGGTGTATGAAATCTACGTGGCCTTGACAAGCTTTACACTTTCTTGCGTAGTCTATTGCATCTGCCACAATCGTAGGCCAGTAGTAGCCCATCCGGTGAAGGCGATCTTGCAATTTTGATCCAGGCTGATGGGCCCTACAGACACCGTCATGTGCTTCATGTACAGCTTCTTTGGCTTCTATATTGGACAGACACCAAAACAGTAATCCATCGTATGACTGCCGATACAACATCTTTGTTTCTGTATCGTAGAAGAATCTGAGAGAACGTCTTCTAAGAGGTGGTTTCATTCGGGTTCTCTGACAAGATGCTATAAACTGCAAAGTCGATAAATGGGAGCCTCCAATCTTGTGTCTCGTCGACCGTCAGGGCAGAATAGCTCTCAGCAAATTGGACGTTGTTCTTGGGACAGACCAACTCATGGCCTATTATGTCCACCAAATGATGAGTATATCTTGGGACCGCCAGGGAAGCGGCCAGTCCTGCTAAGGCGTCGGCTTCAATATTCAGGAGTCTCGGAACATATTCTATGAAGAACCCTTTCAGAGACGTAATGATGGCGATCGCTACCTGATGATAGGGGATCATGTCTTCATGACGAACTTCATATGAACCCCAGATCTGATTGATGATTAACTGTGAATCGCCAAATGCCTCTAGGTACGCTACTCCCTGTTCTTTTACAACTCGGAGATCGATAACTAAGGCATTGTACTCGACTACGTTGTTCGAGCAGGGTTCTGTAAGAGAATATGCCTGGTTGATCACCAAGCCAGAGGAAGAAATCAGTACCACTCCGTCCCCAACGATAATGTTGCCCTTGGGCCCGGTTCTTGAAGCACCGTCGAACAACATTCGCTAGACGGAATCATGAGAAGCCATGTTTGAATTGGCGACCTCGTCTGGAATCTCTTCATATATTCTGGTTGACTCCAGCTTGGATGGGCTGCTAAAAAGTACGCCAGAGCTTGACCTTTAACAGCCTTTTACGAAATGAAGATCATGTCGTAGGGAGACAATAATATCGTCCAGGTAGCGAGGCGAGAGGTTAGTGCACCCGGCTTGGTCATGAGGACCCTGAGGGGGTTAACTCTTGATATGACATGGATGGTTTGTCCTGTAACATAGTATCGGGTCTTCTGGATAGCGAACACTAGAGCAAGAAATTCCTTCTCCACGACGGTGTATCTATGCTCAGGCCCAATCATCATTCGGCTGAGATGATAGATGGCTTGTTCATGCCCCGTGTTGTTATTTTGTGCTAGTAGAGCATCGAGGGAATGCTCCATCGCTCGTACATAAAGCAAGAACGGCTTTCTAGCAACTGGGGCCACCAGAACTGGAGGATTTGACAGATATTCTTTGATGTTGTCGAACGCACATTGGCACTCTTCATCCCATACGAATGAGATGCCCTTCTTCATGAGGTGGGTGAATAGTTGACATCGTCCGGAGTGGTTAGAGATAAACCTCCTAATGTAAGCTAGCCTCTTTTGAAGGCCTCGGAGTTCACGGAGTTTTCTCGGAGGACCCATCTCCATGATTGCCTTCGTCTTCTCCGGATCTATATGAATTCCCTAGGCAGTAATGATAAAACCCAGGAATTTTCTACTAGATACGCCTAAAAAAGATTTGGTATGATTCATCTTCAAGTTGTGCGCTTGCATCAGGTTGAATACCGTCCTCAGATCCTACAGATGGTCTCCCTTAGAGCGACTTTTGATAGCGATGTCATCAACATAACACTCCATGGTCTTACGTAGGTGATCTCTGAAGATGACACTCATGGATCTTTGATATGTGGCACCGACATTCTTTAAACCGAAGGGCATAACTATGTAACAGTACACGCCAATCGGTGTTCGGAATGATTTATACTTTTCGTCGTCAGAAAACATCTTGATTTGGTTGTATCCTGAGAAGCCATCCATGAATGACATGCGCTCAAAGCCACATGTATTGTCGATCATGATGTCTGTGATGGGAAGAGGGAACTCATCTTTAGGACATGCTTCGTTTAGATTTCGGAAGTCGATGTAAATTCGAATCTTTTCATTCTTCTTGAGGACTGGTACTATGTTGGCGACCCAGTCTGGATGTTGCTCCTCCAGGATGAAGTCGCTGGCTATCAATTTGTTGACCTCAACTTCGATAGAATTCATGATGTCCAGGCGGAAACGTCTTTGCTGTTGCTTGACCGATTTTGCGTCTGGATGAATGTTGAGTTTATGAAGTACAACCTCGGGGTTTAGCCCTGGCATGTCTTCATAGCTCCGGGCGAACACGTCAATGTACTCTCTGACGAGTTGCAAAAGTGCCTTCCGCTCTTCGTCTGTCAGGGTTTTGCTGACAAAGATTGGCTTTGGAGAGGACTCATCGACGAGGTCAACTTGCATAACCTCGTCTTCAGTGGGAGGTTCACGGAGTTCGAAGCATTTCTTCCATTGTGCATCTAGTTGCTGGACCCAAGGTTCTAACTCGAGAAGGTCGGGTACGTCTTCGTCTTCTTCATAGGCATCAGCAAATGCCATATTGACGGACAAAGCTTGCCTGAATACGTCCCCGATGCTGACATCCGAATCAGAAGTTGGTGATCCGGTTGAATGTAAATACCAGTCACATTCCTCATCTGAGATTTCAGGGGTCGTTGCAGGTGTAACATAACCTAGCCCTCGTCTGGTCTTGTTGTAGTAATCCCGTGGTTTCCCAGCCGGGACTGGCAACTGTAAGGGTAACCGTCGACCAATGTTGTAGTTTAAGCCTAACGTAGTCTCCAGATCATACCCCTATTTTTGCATGAGATTACTTGGATCGGGAGCTATGCAGATAGAGGGGCAGTCTTCCGGTGTCGGGATCGAGATCAACTTCTTCTATCCTGAAGGGCTGTGGATCATTCTTCCGACCGAAGATGATTGGATGAACGTTTCCCTCGACTATGAAGCAAGCGTCTTCCACGGGAGTAAGTTGGTTTGCGGTATAGACATTTGTCACTTGTGTGTGTAGGTGGGTGCCTATACCGTGTTCCATAGCATACGTTGTACAAAGCTTATTAAGCTTGAGGTAGTTCAAAGATAGCCCTTTAATGATGAAGTAAGGTATCTTTTTCGGTGGAATTACATTATCTGTGGATGGAACATCAGTGTGAGCAGCCACATACTTGGCCAACTCTAACTCTTCTTCGGCCACCCCTTGTGTTAATGAAGACTGGAAGGATGACCTAGGCAGCTTAATCATCAGGGGCTCCACTGGTGGTGCTGAACGTGGAGTCGTTGGCGCACTAGCGACCCCCTAGTTTGGTGCTCGGTACTGGACGGGGAGTTGTTGGCTTTCTAGCAGTTCCCGGCTTAGCGCTCGGCTGTCGACTCAATCTGGAAAGACGAATCGTCATTGGCTTCACAGAAGGATTGGACTCTTCTGTTTGTTATTGACCGGCTCTAGGCAGTCTGATTGTCAGCAGCTCCGTAGTAGGTCTTGGCCCTTGGCCAGACCTTGGCAGTCGGATTGTCATCTGCTTCTTTTGTGCAGTGAGCACCGGGAGACCAGTTGCTTCTCTACGCAGAGTGGCTATCAGAGGTGCAGTCCTTCCTGGTTTGCGGGGTTAGAGATGGATTCTTAAGGGTTCCTCAGGCCCTATAATGGCCACCGTCTGCTCTTGAACATCCTCGTTGATCAGGTGCCTGTTGGATTTCTCGTACAAGCAAGAATCTGAATAATAGGATTCGACCCCTTTAAAGGGATCAGTGTCGACAAATTCCGTTCTCACGAAGCCGTGCTTATGACGTACTTGAAGTACTGGTGCAATATGGAGGGCACGATCATGTAATCATGTATCCACGGATGTCCCAGAAGAATATTATAGGAGGTGTCTGCGTCGATGACATAGCAGGTTACTTCCGACTGAAGGTCGCCAATTTGGCACTTCAGGCGAATCTTTCCAATAGGATAGCTTCTTCCAGAATTGAAACCGCTGATGGCGATGCTGGTAGGAGTTAGCTAATGCATAGGGATACGTAGGAGGTGGAGCAAGCTCTTCGGAATAATACTTATCGAAGAACCGGGATCAATATACATCCGATCCACCTTGACGTCGTCGATATATCTAGTATAATACAGAGGGCGATCATGTAGGTTGGTTTTAATAAGCATGTCCTGCGGAGTGAACACAATGTTGGGCATGGCTCATGTGCAAGCGCTGTCCTGGAGATCCGCATGCGAGCTCTCCCTAGTAAGATTGACCTGAGCCAGATATGTGTCGACATTCTGGAGTGCCACGCTCAGTACGATGCGAACATCTTTGGAGAGGCTCAGGAGCTCATACAGTGACAAGTTGGCCGGTATGTTGGCCAATTGTGCCAAAATATCAAAATTGTAGGGCTTCTCCAGCCCGTGAGGAGTGTCTTTCTGGAGCGGCTTGTCAAAGCGGGTCTCCTTTGGCTTGGGCTTATCGGCCGACGGAGGCTGAGAAGGTCCTGGGGCATCAGCAGTGGTCGGCTGACGTTCTTCAGCCGAGTTACCCGACGCTGGTTGAGTTTGGGCACCAGACCGGGTAACGACGGCTGTCGCTTCTTCAACGTCGGTCGAGATTGTGCGACAGGACTTAACTTTCCTGTCCTTCTTCTTTCCAGTAGAGGGTGATGCTGGCTGTGTTACTTCAGATACTAAGTCCAGGTGGACCCACATGATCTTCCCTCGTGATGTGGTGAGGGGTACCAGTCCAGCAGCCTGGTCTGGGGGAGGTGGAAGATTAGCGACCTCCATTTTTGCCCGGGAGACGGGTACTATGCCGTCTTGTGTCCTCGTCGGCAGGAAGATGCCGAATTGGACCGACACCATGTTGGCGGTGACCGTTACCTCCTCGAAATCAATGGCCAGGGCCTTCGAGTCGATGAGGTTCTGGATGTACCGCTTCAATTGGAAGCAGTCTTGCGTAGCGTGGTAGACGTAGAGATGGTAGTGACAGTACTTGGGGCTCTCCATCTCTGCAGGTCGAGGTTCACGCCTTAGCGGAGGGAGCTAAATTCTGTCTCCTTGTAAGAGTATGTCAAATATTGGCTTGACATGACTATCCTCGAAGGAGTAAGTCATCTACGGCCATTGCTTTTCTGCCTGTTTTGGTTCAGGCTTCGGGGCTGTGTCGGCCACCAAAGCCTGTTTGCCCTTGTTGTCTCGGTTGTTGGAGGAATTATCGCCGTTGTTGTTGTTGGCATTAAGGCGTTTGCCCTTGTCGTCTCCCTCCGAGATATACAATCCCAGTTGGCGAGCTTTCTTCAACTTGTCTTCTGTGCTAGTGGCGCTGATGATGAAAGTCTTTCAGTCCTTTAATTGACTTTCGCCCATCCAGAGGCTGATTGTGGGGAGCAGCCTCTTTTGCCAAATTTTAATTAAGGAAGAGTCCGGGTTACCGGAGGGCAGCTTCATCGCAGTTTGGCGAAACCGCTCAATGTAGTTCCTTGTTAGCTCATTCTCACCTTGAACAACGTCCATGAGGGTTGACATTGTCACATCCTGTCCTACCTCATAAAACCTCTCCAAGAACATACGCTTGAAGCTGACGAAGGAATGGATACAGTTGTCTGGCAAGTTGCGGTACCAGTCGAATACGACCCCTTCTAGTTACCTAATGAACAACCGCGTAAGGATAGCGTCGTCATGTGACAGATAATATGTTGTGACCTCAAAGTTGGTCACGTATCGGCTAGCAGAGGTTTTGCCATCATATGGATTAATGTTGAATCGCTTGTACCATGGAGGGAAGGGGACATCTCTCCATGCTGCGGGATACGGCTGCCGTATCCTGAGGTCTTGAGAGTTTTCTTGGGCGTTAAACATTGCCCGAAGCTCTTGGACCTCTCTTCTTGCCTCCCTAGCCTCGTCTGCAGCAGTAGGAGCCGACATTCCAGGTGGATTGTCGTCTGGGGTCGGTGCAGTTGTGTTTGAGTCCGCATTGACGGCGGGACCCAAGCTTGTCTGGCCAGGCATCCTTCCTTGGAGAGTCGGCAGGGCTGCCTTAATCTCGTCTACTGATTTGACCAAGGTATAAAGTTTGGCCTCAAGAGTGTCAAGGCGCTGTCGGTCGCTGGGACCGTCCTTGTCATTCTCAGTCATAAATACTGTTCTCATACGGAAAACAGTGGAAGGAACAGTGGAGGATGTACTCTCTGAATCATACCACCGAATGGAGAAGTCGTCGGGATATGTAGGAATGTTTTCCTCCGGTTCGGACTCGGAGGAAGTGCTACCTCCTGTATAGGAGGTTGCTTCATCTTGTCACCCATGGATGTTTCCAGGGGCGTCTGGTTCTGTTGCATCTGTGGGGGGAACTGTCTCCCGTGGTTGATCTTCTTGGAACACCGGATTATCGTGGATGTTTCGGGGAGTGCTACCCCCAGCTTCGGCTACCCCCAGAGATGTAGATGACGAATCTCCAAGTGTTGAAGATTTTGTCTTAGAGCGGGTGCCCTAATAAACTCCTCCTGTAGTGGTTGTGGACAACCGCCTTGATGCAAGTTTCCTGGCCGTGCCGACTGAGATCGTCGGACTGGAGATATTTATTTTCTTCTTGCCGGCAGGGATCTTTCGGACAGAATTGCAGGAGGCGATAAGAAGTGCCTCATCTTTCGAGATTTGCTGCAGGACCGATCCTGGTTGTTGCAGTCGTTGGAAGACGGACTGCCGGTCCTCTTGGACTGTTGTTTTGTTGCAGCAGCAGTTGACAATGACTTGAGTGCAGTGATGTCCATGGAAGGACTCTCTGCACACCAAGTTTTCTTCTCTTTCCTTGCGCTTGTGAAGGATCACATCGTGCAAGTCAAGTGTATCTCGAGCAACCTTTACACTCGTTTTGTGGGCTCGGGAGTCCCGAGCACATGAGTGCGTTGGTATTATGTTTGCTCCCTGATACGGGGAGTCTTAGGAACCACTCTGTCCGTTTGCCGCCGAAGGCTGGACACAGTCGGTTCTGTACAACTTTCCATCAGAGGCCCGCATAACAGTAAGCGGAGCTCTCTGATGGTCAGAGGTTGGGACAGCTGACTGAGCACGAGACGACGAGCCCGCGCTACCCTAGACTTCTTCACTCTAGCACCCAAGGGCGCATAGTAGAAAGAGTCCAAATTGTGCCGCACAAAGTCTGGCACATCCTTATAGGACCATCTGAGGTCAGGACCGCACGAGAGGCTATCGAAGACTGAACCCGAGCCGCATGGAGCAGATGGTCTGCGGCTGGGATTGGTGCCCGCATAGGTTGTCTGCAAGCGGCAAGCATTTGTGGCCGCAAAAGCAGTCTGCATGCGGCTGGCATTTATGGCCGCTTGAGCAGTTTGTACGCGGCTGGAAGCTGTGGCCGCATGAACCTTCTGTATGCTGCTGGAAGTCGTGGCCGCATGAGCCTCCTCCATGAGGCTGGAAGTACAATTGATTATCAAAGAACAGAACAATTTTATGGGAGAACTGAACTTTAATTCATAATACAAACTCGCTCGTACAAAGAGAGCCTAGGAACAAAACCTAGGAAAAGCAATCTAAGTACAATTATTTAGTTTTTGATTCTGGGGGTGACGGTAGAGGCTCGGGAAAGTGATATCAACTCTGCCTTACTCCTTGGATGATCGGACGCAACCTTGGCTCCGGCGAAGAAAAGCTCTCTCTCTCTCTCTGCTCGGATTGCTCTGGGTCTTTGTGTCTCACTATGTGTGTGTGACTCTCTGTGCCCACGCAAAGAAATAATCCTATGCTATTTATAGGAATTTGTGCTGAGTGGGGTGTGGTCACATCCTTATAACTGCGCCTTAAAAAGTGGGCGGTTGGGGATTGGTTAAGATTAACCTTTATCTGTTTGTTGGAAATTAATCTGGGCCGTTGTGTTGGTTGCAATAAATCTGCATCATTATGATTTGTTGGTTGTGAAAGTCCCAAATTGTTGTCTTGCATGCATCAACCATTTATGAGAGGTTCTTTATGAGATGAGGGTCGTGCAACTACTCGAGCTCACTCAAGATCAAGGCTGGTTTCTTCAAACAGGTATGTCATTCATGTAGAGCTTAGGGCCATTTGCACTTAAGGTTAGATACGGTTCTTGAATATAGAGAGTATCTAGGTTGTTATGTAATTATTTATTTTAAATTAGATTTATGAGATAATTCTCAGGTCCCTGATTAAATGAAGAAACTAAATCTGAACCATTAGAAAAAGCCTTGTGGCTTTAATCTACAAAATTGTTCTAAACAGGTTTTAAACCAACGTGAGCCTCTCCTGGGTTGGTTTTTCTGTTTAAACAACTTTGTTATCATCAACATAAGCAAACAAGTTCGGTTTTGCCAAACAACTATGTTGTTATCAACTCTATTGTTAAACAACTTTGTTGTTTTGCTAAATCGTTTTTATTATCTAAACAGTTATTTTATTCAAACAGATTTTGTTTTGACTGAGTATATAAATAGAGCTAAACCTTGAGGTTTGATACACACGGTTCTTCTTTAAAAACTCACAGTGGCTATTCGAAGAATCTGTGCAGTCTTTTTTCATCATACGTTCATATTGCATTGGTGTTGCGCCTGATCCCGCGGAGAACCAGAAGGAGGACCAGACTGCTTTCTCAAGAGCTTGTGGACTCGAGTTCGAGAGATGGGGTTGGTATGGTTGTAGGTGGCTTGCTTATCTTTGTAAGTGTTACATCTTTGAACTTCTTTTGATTATAGTGGATTGTTTTGTTGAGGTTTCAGCCGGGACATAAAGGTCTACGGTTCCTCGTTAAAATTATTGTTTTGTGCTTTGTGTTTGTTTCACCTTTTGTTATGTTTGCCTAATTGCTTCTATATTCATAAATGTTTTAGTTTGTCTATTGTTGAATCTTGTGTATCTACTCTTTTTGAGTACGGATGATTTTCAATTGGTATCAGAGCCCACCTCTACGCACTGAGAGATCCGTTGATACACTTTTTTTAACAATGTCGTCAAGCAATTATGAGGGTTGGTTAAGTGGAAATAAGATTCCACCATTAACTGGAAAGAACTATCCTCAATGGAAAGTTCGAATGAGAATCTATCTTATGGCTCTTGGATCGGATGTTTGGAATCTTATTGAAAGCAATTGGGTTGAGCCAATTAAAATTACTGCAGCTACTGCTACTGAGACTGAAAAAAGGGAAATTAAACCTAGAGATGAATATACGGCTGATGAAAAGTTATCGGCTAGCAACAATTCACGAGGCTTAAATACTATATTTACAGCGCTAGACAATAATGAGGCGAATAGAATCAGTACCTGCACCACGTCTCATGATGCTTGGGAAGCCATTAGACTCGCCTATGAAGGTGATGAACAAGTCAAAGAACAACAATTACAAGCCATTCAAACTGAATTCGAAGATAGTCGTATGCATGAACACGAAACATTTGATGACTACTATCTTAAACTTTCAACAATTATAAATAAAGCAGCTGCTATTGGGTATTCTTATGAAGACGTGTATGTTGTAAGAAAAATACTTAGAACTTGGCCTAAAAGGTTTTACTCTAAAAAGGACGCAATCATGGAAGCTCAAAACATTCAAAAAATGTCTGTTGCTACACTCGTTAGTAAACTAAGAGCCTATGAAGTCTCTTTAGAGATTGCACAACGAGATGAACCTAAGAAGAACAAATCCGTTGCATTTTCTAGCAAAACACATTCAAAGGCTTACTTTGATGTTTTTGATTGCCATGTTGATGAACACGATTTAAATTCCATAAATGAACACTTAGCCTTTTTAGGGGTGAACATGAAAAAATAGATAAACAAGAGAAACAAATTTGCTCCTTATAATAATGTTTCATCTACTGTTCGGTCCGATAATAATGACAAATCTATGAGTAACACATACACTGCACCTAAGCCCAAATCAAAGTCTGATATGTTTAATCTTGAGTGCTTTAAATGTAAAGGCATCGGTCACATAGCTAAAGATTGTCCCAGTAAGAACAAACCTAAGGTGATCATGGCGTATTTCTCATTTTCCTCATGGGAGACTGAGTACGAGTCAGAAGATGATGAGGATGTCCCTAGTGAAGAATTTGCTAACTTTGTTTGTTTGATGGCTAAATCTACTTCAAGCATATGCTCTTATGATTCTGTTGTGGATCCCGTAGATTGGGAATCTCTGTACCTTATTGAATCTGCCAAAAATGATAATCTTGGACTAACTATGATTACTTTACGATCTGGATTGACACTCTTAATAAATCTATAATAGCTGGGTTGAATGATATGACTACTTTAGAACGTGATTTTAAGACAGAAAAGGAAATGTTGATTAAAAAGAATGC
Organism: Iris pallida; assembly: GCA_029216955.1. NCBI lineage: Eukaryota > Viridiplantae > Streptophyta > Magnoliopsida > Asparagales > Iridaceae > Iris > Iris pallida. The sequence goes on from JANAVB010032981.1 coordinate 45,534, forward strand.
TGGAATACAAGCTGAACTAAATTCTCTGTATGAAGTCCACCAAAGCACCTTGAATGAACTTGTGTCAACCAAGAAAGCTTTGGAGGACTCTAAAAAACAATTTAGATCTTTTAATACTAGTTCATTAAAACTCGACCACATGATTACTGTTGGAAAATAAACTAAGGACACAAGGGGTCTTGGTTACACTGGACCCACAACTACTAGTGGGGACCCTAATATAACTAAGTTTGTTAAACCAATAGAGCTCCAAGAAAACCTTCCAGTAGATTCTTACACTCACAAAGAAAAACACACTCCTTATTACCTGAACAAATCAAATAAGTCCATGCCTCACAGATATAAGAGAATTCCAGTCTGCTACTCTTGTGGAAAGAGAGGTCATACATTTCATAACTGCTGGTATGAATCTTATTACTCTAATGGTTTTAATTACTGTGGAAATTTTGATTATTCACATTCCAAAACCTTTGTTCCATACAGGTTCAGCGAGAACATTCAGAAAGCAAAGGAAACAAAGAAGGCTAGCAATTACGTTGAATCAAAAATTGCTTCAAAACAAATCTGGGTAAGGAAAGATGTAGTAAATGCTCTTGAAACGTTGTCTGAAAATGACATGATTGCCTTATCTTCTATTTTAAACAACTCGAGAGCTGTTTGCCATGTAGCAAGTGTTTGTTTTAATGCAACCTACGATGCTACTGTCTGGTACAGGGACAGTGGTTGTTCACATCACATGGCTGGAAATAAAGAATACTTAATAGATTACACTTCGTATTCTGGGGGTTTCGTGTCATTCGGGGATGGAAAGAAGAGTAATATTGTTGGGAGAGGCACACTAATAAAGAATGGGATACCGACAATTCATGATGTTTATCATGTTGTTGGATGTAAAGTAAATTTGTTAAGTGTCAGTCAAATTTGTGGTCAGTTTTTAGATGTAATCTTCAAACGTGACATATGTCGGGACATTGACAATAACGAAAACTCTGTCATGTATGGAAGGAGAGATTTTAGTAATGTGTACGTTATATTCTTAAGTCCTGTCGATCTCACTTGCCTATCTGCGTGAAATAGTGATGCCAAACTGTGGCATCGACGATTAGGGCATTTGAATTATAAAACTCTTGATCTCATTTCCTCTAAGGAATTAGTTAGAGGCTTGCCTAGACTTGGACGGGTCAGAGATACTGTGTGTGGACCGTGTCAGGTAGGTAAACAAACTATAGCTCCTCACAAAAAATCTAATAACATTCCTTCCACTCAATAATTGGACTTAATTCATATGGATCCCATGACTAGTAGGACATTGAGTAGGCATGGTCGAAAATATATTCTAGTTTTAGTTGACGACTTTTCTAGATTCACTTGGACTGCTTTTCTTCGTGAAAAATCTGATACGTTTGAAGCATTTCGAGTTTGGAGTCTTAAAGTTCAAACTGAAAAGGATGTCTCTATTGTGAGAATTCGAAGTGACCATAGTGGAGAATTTGAGGATACTGGCCTTGATGAGTTCTGTGAAAATTATAGTATCCAACACCAATTCTCTGCTCCATATACCCCACAGTCCAATGGAGTGGTGGAACGAAAAAATCATACTATTCAAGAAATGGCACGCGTTATGTTACATGAGATGGCTGTACCTAGGTATTTTTGGGAGGAAGCTGTTAGCACAGCCACCTACATCATTAATAGGGTGTACATTCGGCCTATGACAACCCATACTCCTTATGAACTTTGGTTCAATAGGAAGCCTAGCATAAAACACATGAGAGTGTTTGGGAGTCCCTGTTGGATCTATCGAGACAGAGATAGCCTGGGAAAGTTTGATTCTAGAGGTGAGGCCGGTCTATTTTTGGGATATTGTAATAATTAATGAGCCTATAAAGTTCTAAATAAACAAACTAGGGTGGTAGTTGAATCTATAAATGTTGTTGTGGATGATGCTCGTACAGCCTCAAGTATTGATGATGATGGCATTAGTTTTCCATTAGTTGAACAGGCGGATACTTCAAAGAAATCTACTGCTGCTAATAACAATGAGGTATCTAATATTCCTCATGATTTCGATCGGACCATACCTACACCTGATTCTGTTACTCCTCATGTTACTGACGAAGAAATGCACATTAATCACATAAACATTGAAGACAGACCTACTTGGTTAAAAATAATCACTCATTAAAGGATATAATTGGAAATATTTCTGACTCAATACGCATACGATCACATGCAGCTGATTTTGTAAACTGTGTTTGCTATCTGTCTTCAGTTGAGCCCAAAAACATCAAGGAGGCCCTACTCAATGAGTTTTGGATTTCTGCCATGCAGGACGAATTAACTCAGTTCAGTCGACAAAATGTATGGACCTTAGTACCTCGGCCATCTCATACAAATGTTATTGGGACCAAATGGGTTTTCAAGAACAAAACTGACAGTGAGGGTAAAATTGTTAGAAATAAGGCTAGACTTGTTGCTCAAGGTTACACACAGGAAGAAGGAATAGATTTTGATGAAACATACGCCCCCACCGCTCGTATAGAATCCATAAGATTATTATTGTCTATTGCGTGTCACTTACACTTTAATCTGTTTCAGATGGACGTTAAAAGCGCTTTTCTAAATGGGTTGCTCAAAGAGGAAGTATATGTTGAGCAACCTAAGGGTTTTGAAGATCCACACCATGACAGCTATGTTTACAAATTAAACAAAGCTCTTTACGGATTGAAGCAAGCTCCACGAGCCTGGTATGAAAGATTAGCCATTTTTTTGACTAATAAGGGTTTTAAGCAGGGTAGTGTAGATAAGACTTTGTTCTATAAAAATTTTAAGAAAGGCGTTCTGGTTGCTCAAATCTATGTGGATGATATAATTTTTGGTTCCACATCTCAATCTCAGGCTGATGAGTTTGCACAACTCATGTCTAGTGAGTTCGAAATGAGTATGGTTGGGGAGTTGACCATGTTTCTAGGATTGGGTGTTCAACAGTTAGAAAAACAGCATTTTTATTTCTCAAACAAAGCATGCTAAGGGTTTGGTAGAGAAATTTGGGCTGAAGAATGCCACATTTGCTCGTACTCCTATGAGCACTTCAACTAGGCTATCTAAGGATGATTCGAGTAAGGATGTTGATCCTAAGTTGTATAGGAGTATGATTGGAAGCTTGCTCTATCTCTGTGCTAGTCATCCTGACCTTTCTTTTAGTGTGGGTGTGTGTGCACGTTTTAAGGCAAATCCAAAAGAAACACACTTATTGGCTGTAAAACGAGTGATTAAATATATTAGTGGTACTTTGAATTATGGATTGTGAAGAACAGATGACAACTCTAGAGGGGGGTGAATAGAGTTTATAACAATAATAGCCAATAAAAATTTAAACTCTTTTACAAGCTGAAAGTAATCAGAGTAAATGCGGAAATAAATAAGGAACAAGAAAGCATACGCAAACACAACCGATTTTTAACCTGGTTTCCCTCGGGGAGGACTAGTCCAGGCCTGACAACTCTAGCTCAGGATTAAATACACTATTTGTGAAATAGTATTTACACCCCGTGCCTTTTTTTCAGAAGAGCACGTCAACTTCTTACAAAGATCGTAGTGACGATGCTTGGAATTTTCCAAGCGACTTCTTGAACTCTTGCACAAACTCCTAACTAAAAAGTACTGAGCACTTGAGGCTTAGGGAGCTTGTGGCTAGTAGATGAAGAAGGGTATGGCTTGTATAGAGATTTAGAGATAAGAGAAGAGAAGATTGGATGATTGAAAATTAGAGAATTCATGGCCTATTTATAGGATATCAGGTAGGCAGAATTCGGCCAGAATTCTGGTTGAATTTTCAAAAATTTGGCCGTTGGACAACTTGCAACCAGCCAACCCTAAAAATTAGGGTACTGATTTTTAGGAGACAGAGTTCGGCCCGAACTCTGTGTGGAGGCAGAGTTCGGCCCGAACTCTGTCTCCAGAGCACGGAATGGGTCAATGGGTAAATTGGCTTATTTTGGTTTGTGCGGAGCTTTTAATTTTGGGGTATGGGTATAGGTTAAGTCTCAGATGCTCAGCACAGCTCAGTTTACATAAGTCTAGACTAAATAAAATTGTAAAATACAGACTCAAGGATATGTTGCATTGCAGGAGCGAGCTGTCTTCTGGCTTGTACTTAATGTAGTCATCATGTGTCGTATTGAATTATCACAAGTATCATATAGTCAATTCTATCAATATTTGGTTGACTGTAATTTTGTGTCAACAATATCCCCCATATTGATAATTGACAAAATGATATTTGTATATTCAATATTCATACCTGGACACATTTAAGAGCAATGGCATAGCTCCCCCGTAATCAGTGCCGAGCTAGCAATAGTTCTCCCGTAAACATTGCTTTGAATCCTGTTGGCCTGATAAAAATATTCTCCCAAAGCACAGATATAGATACAAAAGAATATAGAATATACCAAAATTTCTTCCCCTTTTGGCATTTAGCAAATAACCATAGACAATAAGAACTGGCAAGCACACCAAAAGATAATAGATGAAACTGCATAGAAACTGATAAAACTACCAAATGTCTCAAGAGTCACAAATAATAATAAGTTAATACAACCAAAGTGCATAAAAGCAACTATATCAACTAAAATCCAAAATGCATAAGACATAAACTATGATCCTCAGTAGCAGCAGCAAGTAGAATCCATATCCATCATCGAGCTCGTGAAGGCCCAGCGTCGTCTGATGGATCAGTGAAGGAACGATGAGGGTCCACAAAGGCCGCATCCGGATCCAAGTAGCGGATAACCCAAGGGTCATCGATACGATATCCATCGCGAGCATGGTCCCGCTCTATAGGAATAGGCATAGAAGGATGCCGGAACATGGAGTACCGAATATCATGCAGGGAGTTGCTAATGGCACTCATCTGCAAGGTAGTCCGGTAGTCAAGCTGAGTCCAGCAATCATCCTCTAAGGTGAATCGATTACGGAGCATAGTCTGGAGTGACTCAAGAGTGGCAGGAGGAGGAGGATCCTGTCCAAGAGGAGGTACGTCGGGCTCATCATCAGAGTGCTCAGACACCACTGGTGAGCCAACGGCTGCCTGAAGCCGCCGTGCCTTAGATAGGAAGGCAGGGGCAGGTAAGAACTGGCACTCATCAAGGGGTACACGAAAAGTACGAAAGGTCATAGAAAGATATAGTGCATAAACCAAGGATCTTGGTTTCTTCCTAGAATTAATCATCCAGTCCATCATGGTACGTAAAAAATTAATGGAACATGAAAGTGGAGGTGATACAAAGCCGAGATTTCAAAGTAGGTAACCTCATCGGTGGATCCTGCTTTGCACAGAATAGTGTTAAAAATAATCCGATGAAGTTCATAAAAGTAGGGATTGAGATACTTGGCCAAAAGCTTGCGAGGACGTGTGTTAGGGGTACATAAGTCATCCTTAAAGCTTTCAAGGGAAGACCCATCGGGAAATTGAAACGATCGAGCTTCAATAAGTTTTTTCCATGAGTTTGGCTCCGGAAGTTCAAGGTGTTCGACCAAGTCGAAATCATCGAAAGAAATATTAATGCCTGCAACCCGTGAAAAGATATGTGTATCGTCATGAGTTAGGTTGCAATAGAACATTTGTATAGCATTGCGATAAATAACCGAGTTGGTGGTGACAAGTTCATCAAGACAAAGATCATGAAAGAGTGAATCATATTATAAAAATATAGTAAAATTGATAGGATGACCCGCAAACACCGGACGTGTCCGAAAATCACTAAACCATGCATTAGAAGCGTCAAGTGATACAGATATCCGGTCGTCATATATGTTGGGGTCGAGTGGACGAGGTGGGTTGAACAACGGGTGGATAGGTAGTTGATTGGGTTGTTCAACGGGCGGTTCAACACGAGGAGGAGCATTCGAAGAGGACGCACCCTCGGTTCAAAGTCTCTTCCCCTATTGAACAATCGTGGAGCCATGAAATAATAAAGACAATGGAGAAAATTGAGATAGAGAAAAGCGTTGAGATATACCTCAATGTGATGATGAAATATGAAGGAGAATGGTGAGAGAAGCCTTCTCCTTGAGTTTTGAGAAGAATATGCTCTAGGAAGGAAGAAATAGGGTTAGGGTTTGGAGAAAAGTAGTTTGGAGAAGTTTAGAAGGTGGCAATAGAGGAGAGAGAAGAGGGAAAACCGAATATTTGTGTAAGGGTTCGAATGGTCGGAATGGATGTGGGCCATTGGATCAAGTTTTGATCAGCGGCTGAGGCTGCTCCCGGTTCTGGAATAGCTAAGCCAAATTCGGCCCGAACTCTGGGTAGGGCAGAGTTCGGCCCGAATTCTGGATTCCGCAACCAGAACAGAAATCAGGCTGTAAAGAAAATTTGATTAAGTGAGAAAGACCAAAAGAATATGAAAAGTAAGTACATATACAAGATTGAGAAAGACCCAAGTGGAGAATGACAGAAAGTTAACTCTGAAGCAAAGTGAAGTTGAAAAAAAACTGAATTTTAGCATGTGATACATAAAAATGAACCATGTAATAAACACGGAATTATGCCATAATTCAATATTTTGAAGCTGCCATGGGTTAGCTGCAGGGGCCGGATCCCAGCTAGCGGTAGTCCTGATGACTAGTGCACCGTGTCGCTTAGGCTTTAACGCCTTGTTGTCAGAAGGACCCTTTCGGCTTGTATCCATAGCAATTTCATCATAAAAGAATCAAGACATACTCGATATTTATGCAGGTTATTTTAATAAATAACAACTTCATCCAAAATTCCAAGTTCACGACAGAGAAAATTAAAATGCTCTTCGGATAGTGGTTTTATAAAGAAATCTGCTAGCTGATGATCAGTGTCAATAAATTCTAAGTTAATTGTGCCATTTTGCTGATGATCACGCAAAAAGTGGTGACATATTTCAATATGTTTCGTGCATGAGTGACATATGGGATTCTTGGTGAGATTTATAGCACTAGTGTTGTCACAAAAGATTGGAATGTGCATAAAAGATAAGTTGTAGTCTTCAAGGGTTTGCTTCATCCACAAAATTTGTGCACAACAACGCCCAACTGCGATGTATTCAGCTTCTGTTGTGGATAGTGTGACAGAATTCTGCTTCTTGCTGAACCAAGAGACTAGAGCTTTTCCCAATAAATGTTACGTGTCACTTGTACTTTTACGGTCGACCTTGCATCCGGCGAAATCAGCATCAGAGTAACCAATGAGGTCAAATAATGTTGATTTGGGATACCATAGGCCCACTGTAACCGTACCTTTAAGGTATCAAAAGATACGCTCAACAGCGGTCATGTGTGATTCCTTAGGATTAGCTTGATATCTAGCACACAGGCAAACGCTAAACATAATATCAGGGCGACTAGCAGTTAAATAAAGTAGACTGTCTATCATACCTCGATACTTACGTTGATCCACAGGTTTGCCGCTTTCATCTAGTTCTAGTTTATTTGTAGTAGCCATTGGAGTGCTGATTGGTTTGACGTTGTCAAGGTCGAATTTTTTTAGCATGTCCTTTGTATACTTCGACTGACAGATGAAAGTTCTATTTGACATTTGTTTGACTTGTAGTCCAAGAAAGTAGTTGAGCTCCCCCATCATGCTCATCTCAAACTCGGTCTGCGTACACTCGACAAAATAGAGTTTATGGAATGAAATGAGGACTTGGTTGCCTTATTCAATTCACATTCGGCACATACAGTGTCCTTTTTGAATGTGATGTCGGGCAAGCCTCTAACTAGCTTCTTAGTCGATAGCCTAGATATAGTATCCATATTGGCATGACCAAGACATTGGTGCCACAGTAATCTTTCATCCTTATGAGCATATAGGCATCTACCTGTATTGTTAGTATCTCTAGACATATAGAAAATATAAATATTATCCTCTCTTATCCCTTCAAAAGCAATGTCTCCCGTTGACCTATCATAAATAAAGCATTTATTTTGTCCAAAGTTAATGTCATATCCATGGTCAACAAGATGACTGATGCTGAGCAGGTTATGCTTTAACTCGGTCACTAGGCAGACATCTTTTATTACGGAAGAGGAAGGATGACCAATAATACCATTAGCTATAATATACCCTTTTAGGTTGTTGTCGAAGGATACATATCCTTCCCTCTTCATCAATAGTGATGCGAAAAGATTTGCGACTTCCGTCATATGCCGCGAGCATCCACTATCAAGAATCCACTTACTCTTAGTTGAGGAGGGAAGGTCCACCTACATCAATAGTAGATGTGACCTTTGGTACCCAAATTCTTGAGGGTCCTGAAAAGTAAGTTTTTGGAAACCATGCATATATGTTTCTATCTACTAATCTTCTAACTCTATATTGTGGTGAGATGTGTCCATGTAATCCACAATAAGTACAAATAGCATTCCTATTTATGTTAGAAGCATGAAGATGATGTCTATGTGTAGAGTTAGCATGGTGATGATGTCTATATGTAGAGTGATGTGGAGTAGCATAGTGATGATGTCTATATGTAGAGTGATGTGGAGTAGCATGGTGATGATGTCTATATATAGAGAGGTGTGGAGCATGATGATGTTTATATCCATAAGCAGTGTGATGGTGATTTTGTTTTTGTGCAATAAAGTGATGATTGTATCTATGTATAGCATGGTGATTCTGTGACATATGAGAATTATTTCTACGTGCATGTGGTTTGTGTGCTTTATGAAAGTGTGTGTACATATAAGCATGATTACATGTTGTAGGTGGATGACGTGGTTGACTAGTATGAGTAGTGTCATGGTTTGTGTGTGTCTTATGTGATTGGGTTTAAGGTTGAGCAACCTGTTTCCCAATTTAGTCTCTAATTTCTTAGAAACAGCCTGCAGTTCAGCAATCTTAGTATTCAAACCATAAATCTTAGTGATAGAAATCTTGTGTCTACTCTTTTCTTCAGCAAGCTCCGTGTTGAGTGCTGTGAATTTCTTGTGTTTGTTGTTCAATATGTGCTTCGGCATCATGTAGGCTTAATTTAAGCTTAGACACCTCATTTGTGACTTCCGTGGGTGAAGTGTCTCTAATGTTATCAAGCAATAAAGAGAGTCTTTGAATTTTGACTTCATGACTTTTGATCTTTTCCTTGGCATGTTTATATTTACCAATGACTTTCTTGTGGTCATCAAGTAAATCGGTGAAAGCATCGCCAAGTTCATCAAAAGTGAAATCATCAAGAGTTTTGTTTGATACCTTGTCGGACGTTGCCATTAGGCATACGTTTGCAGTGTCTTGAGGAGAGTCCTTTTCTTCTTCGGAGTCACTAGCTTTGCTTTCATGCCAAATGCTTGTGTTGGCATATTTCTTTGAGGAAGCCTTCTTGTATGGTTTCTCATAACGGTTGCCTCTTCTTTAAGAATGGACAGTCTTTTCGGACGTGTCCAGTCTTTTTGCAACCGTAGCAAGTTGACTCTTCTTCGTCATCATCTTGTGGTTCCTTCTTTCTTCGATTGAAGCGAAGGAATTTCTTGAAATTGCGGACAAGGAGAGCTTGATCATCACCTTCTGAGTTATCATCATTCGCCTCTTCGGGGTCAGCCCTTTGTCGGTGAGCTTTGAGGGCGATCTCCTTAGCCTTAGGAGCAGGCTCTTCGAAGTCTTTGAGGTCAAGCTCATGAGTCATCAGCTTTTCCATCAAAGTCTCCATGGACATAGTTGTGAGATCATTTCCTTCTATGATGGCTGTCACCTTAGGGTTCCATATCTTTGGTAGCCCCCTAAGTAGCTTGCGAATCTTCTCGTGATTTGTATATTGTTTGCCGAGCGAAGATAGGGGATTGATGATGTCGAAGAATCTTGTGAACATTTGCGTGATCGTCTCATTTGGCTTCAACTTGAAACCCTCATATTCTTGAGTGAGACGACTTATCTTCGATTCCTTGACTTGGGTGGTTCCTTCATGCACCTACTTCTAGAAGTCTCCATACTTCGTGAGAGGTAGTGCATGTTGAGACCCAGTTGAACTCATTCCTGTCTATAGCACAGAATAAAGCACTAACAGCTCTTGCATCTAGACTTACCTATTTTTTTTCCTTGTCAGAATATTTGTCATGTGGTTTCTCAACGAGATCACCATTGACAACTATCCTGGTGGGCTTTTTGCAACCATCGGTGACGATGGTCCACAGGTCAAAGTCTAGTGACTTGAGATAAAAGCTCATCCTTGTTTTCCAATAGGTGTAGTTAGTTCCATCAAATAGGGGAGGCCTATGAGTGGACTGCCCTTCACCGTGATTGGAAATCATGGATTGTGTGGTTGCCATGGATCAGCTCTAGGATGTTAGTCCTTGTTGAGAGAACAGAGCTCTGATACCAATTGAAGAACAGATGGCAACTCTAGAGGAGGTGAATAGAGTTTATAACAATAATAGCCAATAAAAATTTAAACTCTTTCACAAGATGAAAGTAATCAGAGTAAATACGGAAATAAATAAGGAGCAAGAAAGCATACGCAACCACAGCCGATTTTTAACCTAGTTTTTCTCGTGGAGGACTAGTCCAGGCCTGAGAACTCTAGCTCAGGATTAAATCTACTATTTGTGAAATAGTAGTTACATCCCGTGCCTTTTCTTCAGAAGAACACGTCAACTTCTTACAAAGATCGCAGTGGCGATGCTTGGAATTTTCTAAGCGACTTCTTGAACTCTTGCACAAACTCCTAACTGAAAAGTACTGAGCACTTGAGGCTTAGGGAGCTTGTGGCTAGTAGATGAAGAAGGGTATGGCTTGTATAGAGCTTTAGAGAGAAGAGAAGAAAGATTAGATGATTGAAAATGAAAGAATTCATGGCCTATTTATAGGATATCAGGTAGGCAGAATTCGGCCAGAATTCTGGTTGGAATTCTCAAAAATTTGGCCGTCGGACAACTTGCAACCAGCCAACCCTAAAAATTAGGGTGCTGATTTTTAGGAGGCTGAGTTCGGCCCGAACTCTGTGTGGAGGCAGAGTTTGGCCCGAACTCTGTCTCCAGAGCATAGAATGGGTCAATGGGTAAATTGGCTTATTTTGGTTTGTGTGGAGCTTTTGATTTTGGGGTATGGGTATAGGTTAAGTCTCAGATGCTCAGCACAGCTCAGTTTACATAAGTCTAGACTCAATAAAATTGCAAAATACAGACTCAAAGATATGTTGCATTGCAGGAGCGAGCTGTCTTCTGGCTTGTACTGAATGTAGTCATCATGTGTCGTATTGAATTATCACAAGTATCATATAGTCAATTCTATCAATATTTGGTTGACTGTGATTTTGTGTCAATAGATTGTGGTATACTTTTGACACTTCTTGTGAGATTTTAGGTTACACCGATGCTGATTGGACTGGACACATTGATACAAGAAAGAGTACTTCTGGTGGTTGTTTTTACATAGGATATAATCTCACAAGTTGGTTATGTAAAACTCAGAATTCTGTCTGTCTTTCCACTGCGGAGGCAGAATATATTACTGCCGGTAGTTGTTGCACTCAACTTGTCTGGATGAGACAGATGCTTAGTTACTACGGGTTACCTCAAGGTTGTATGACACTTCTTTGTGATAATAATGAGTGCAATCCAAATAAGCAAAAATCCTGTTTTTCATTCACGTACAAAACACATTGACATTCGACATCACTACATTCGAGAACTTATAGAGAATAAGGAAGTAGAACTTAAATATGTGGCCACTGAAAAATAACTTGCGGATTTGTTTACTAAGCCTCTTGACGTCAATCATTTTGCGGAGCTTAGAAGAGCAATCGGAGTTTGCTCTCTGAACTAATCTGGTTCCATTTCATATATCAAGTAGGACTCATGCATTTGTTTTCAAAATTTTCATTCATATATACAAAAATATTTTCATTTTTTGGATCATGAAGTCTGATTGATGGGTATGATTGATAAATCTTGATAATGATCAGATGCATTACACGCATTCATATTTAATGTCTGATACTGTCAAATTGTCTATAAGTTTGCATAAGTGGTCGGGCTTGATTGATTCCATCCTTATAACACTAGTAAAACATGATCAAGTCGATATTCCTCTACATATTTGATTGGTTGCATAATAAAGTATTATTCATAGTGGTAGATTGATAGTGATATCTTGCCTTGTATTCAATTACTAAAGTTTTAGGAGCACAGGTATGTATCCACCCGAGTTAGTAGGTTCGTAGGGGTTTTCTAAACCTTACAGCCTAAGCCTAACTAGGCTGGGACTTGTCATCCAAAAACTCGTTCAATGGGATGGTTCCTCTCCTTAATTTTTTTAATACGGAGGGTATATTATCAATGATATAATGATTCGTAGGGGTATCTTGAAACCCGGCACTATAAAGCTGACTAGCTTGGGAGTTGTCAATCCGTACAAAATTGATAATATCGCCACTCATAACGGCAACATAAAAAAAAATTTACTCGTTGATTATACTTGGTCATGTTTACCTTGATATATATATGTATGAGGAGTTGAGACTTGTTGTGAAATTACTCACACACACAACACTAAGTTAATCTGTGCCCGTGCTTTCATTCTTCTAGATGTTTGACAATTATCTATATTTGTATTAATTACTGTGGTGTGTTTGGACTTTACCACATTTTGATATCAAATCAATCAAACATGGCTCATTGATATCTCATATCATCTTAGATTGCAATTCGATTTTTTTGGCCACTTTATTTAACTTCTTTTTCTTCTTCTGATACGAGCTCTGATACGCAGCCTAGGAGACGCCTGGCACCGATATGCTCTGATACGAGCTCAAACACCGATACGCTCTGATACGAGCTCAAACACTCTGATACGAGCTCTGATACGCTGCCTAGCTTTGATACGCTGTGTGATACGCTGCCTCTTATGTATGATTACTTGCTGCAAACACTCTGATAATCTTTTCCATATATCGGAACACTTGCTGAAACAGAAATTACATATTGATATTCCACTGTCATTATTCTGAAAGCTTTTCTCTATCTGAAAAAGTTTGAAACTTGATATGTTATTGAATTTCTTTAAACTGACAAGACATTGTATCTAAAACCTGCTTTGCCATTTAAAGATGGAATTTTCAGGTATGCAAAACACATTCAGGGATTAAGTTTCAAAGGCATGACGAACTTAGTCTTGTTGTTGTTTGGAGTGATAAGGGGAGTAGACTTAAGGATATGCGTGTGAATTTCACTTAAACAGAGCTCTTTTTGCTCTTATCATTAATTGATTGTAATATCTTGGATGTAATCATTTTTAGGATTTGGGTAGCATAGGACAGAGCCTGAAAATGTTCATAAGGGTTTTTGATATATGCTACGACAATGGAGGCGATTGAAAGTCCCAAATTGTTGTCTTGTATGCATCAACCATTTATGAGAGGTTCTTTATGAGATGAGGGTCAGTGCAACTACTCGAGCTCACTCAAGATCAAGGCTGGTTTCTTCAAACAGGTATGTCATTCATGTAGAGCTTAGGGCCATTTGCACTTAAGGTTAGATACGGTTCTTGAATATAGAGAGTATCTAGGTTGTTATGTAATTATTTATTTTAAATTAGATTTATGAGATAATTCTCAGGTCCCTGATTAAATGAAGAAACTAAATCTGAACCATTAGAAAAAGCCTTGTGGCTTTAATCTACAAAATTGTTCTAAACAGGTTTTAAACCAACGTGAGCCTCTCCTGGGTTGGTTTTTCTATTTAAACAACTTTGTTATCATCAACATAAGCAAACAAGTTCGGTTTTGCCAAACAACTCTGTTGTTATCAACTCTATTGTTAAACAACTTTGTTGTTTTGATAAATCATTTTTATTATCTAAACAGTTATTTTGTTAAAACAGATTTTGTTTTGACTGAGTATATAAATAGAGCTAAACCTTGAGGTTTGATACACACGGTTCTTCTTTAAAAACTCACAGTGGCTATTCGAAGAATCTGTGCAGTCCTTTTTCATCATACATTCATATTGCATTGGTGTTGCGCCTGATCCCGCGGAGAACCAAAAGGAGGACCAGACTGCTTTCTCAAGAGCGTTGGACTCGAGTTTGAGAGATGGGGTTGGTATGGTTGTAGGTGGCTTGCTTATCTTAGTAAGTGTTACATCTTTGAACTTCTTTTGATTATAGTGGATTGTTTTGCTGAGGTTTCAGCGGGACATAAAGGTCTACGGTTCCTCGTTAAAATTATTGTTTTGTGCTGTGTGTTTGTTTCACCTTTTGTTGTGTTTGCCTAATTGCTTCTATATTCATAAATGTTTTAGTTTGTCTATTGTTGAATCTTGTGTATCTACTCTTTTGAGTACGGGGGATTTTCAGGTTGCAATAAATCCACGTGGATAAGTCTTAGTTAATCTTCTGCCACGTGTCCCAACTGCCATTATGCTGCGAGCTGCATGAATGGTGCATCCTTGCAGAGCCGCATGAGGGTGGCCTCACAACTGAGCCGCATAAGGGTGTCCCCCACAACCGAGCCGCATAAGAGTGGCCCCATAACCGAGCCGCATGAGGATGGCCTCACAACCGAGCCATTTGAGGTTGGCCTCACAACCGAAGCCGCATGATGGTGGCCTCACAACCGAGCCGCATGAGGGTGTCCCCCCACAATCGAGCCGCATGAGGGTGGCCTCACAACTGAACCGCATAAGGGTGGCCCCCACAGCCGAGCCGCATAAGGATGGCCTCACAACTGAGCCGCATAAGGGTGGCTCCGCAACTGAACCGCATAAGGGTGGCCCCCAACTGAACCGCATAAGTGTGGCCCCTATAGCCGAGCCGTATGAAGGTGGCCTCACAACTGAGCCGCATGAGGGTGGCCCCCACAACCGAACCGCATGAGGATCGCACAGGTGGTCTGCATGGAGAACTTCTTTGGAATTTTGTGAACTGTGCCGGCTATTTCAAAGAATTTCTCGTCTTTTGATGAGCATGACGCGTCTCTTCATTATGTCAGAGCCGTCAGAACTGTCACTTTGTGTCCGAGCTTTTAATGCCAGCTGCAGAGAGTAATTATGGCCAGCTGTGATCGGCCTATTTTGAGCCACATGAAGCCACGTGGCTCTTTCTGAGCCGCATAAAAATTCCTGAGCCTCATGCGGCTCTCTGGGATTTTTTTCGAGCCGTCATAAAACTCTTCAAGCTTTTGAGCCGCATGCTGAATCTGGGCCACATATGAATTACTATTCTTTTTCATGCTTCTACACCCATCAACGGCAAGTTCCTTAAGAAATATTATGTCTAAAATGATATCTTCCAACTATCTCTCAGATTATGAGTTATGTACCCTCTGGTATCGCTGAACTTACACTCTGACCTCAAATCTTCCAGATTGTTGAGTTATGTAGCCTCTGGTATCGCTGAACTTACACTCTGACCTCAAATCTCCCAGATTGTTGAATTATGTACCCTCCGGTACTACTGAAATTACTCTTTGACTGCTCCGAATGGATTCATATCTCATCTCCTGGTCATATCTATGAACTTCCATATTAAATGCTTTTCTCCACCAGAGTTTGCCTCAAAATCTATTACCCGTACCACTAGTGCGCAGAAGGGTAATAGGTCTATAAAACTTATCCTAATCTATTACTCACACCATCAATACACAAAAAAGGTAATAGGTCCACAAAATTCCCCAATGGAAAAAACAACCATGTCCATATTACCTCTGAGTTGTTTCCCATCCATCACAAACAAATAATCCAATGCATAGAACTTCCACGTTGATAGTACCTCTGAGTTGTTCTGTGTATCCCATTATGCCTACTCCTACCACGTCCTCATTACCTCTGAGTAGGAAGGCTCTATTTTTGACCCATATTTACCACGTCCTCATTACCTCTGAGTAAATATGTTGGTTTCCTCTCCACTTATTATCACTACTCGCATCGCCAGTACACAAAAAGGGTAATAAGTCCATAAAAGTTATTCTAATCTATTACTCGCACCATCAGTGTACCAAAGAGTAGTAGGTGCACAAAATATCATTCAAATCTATTTGCTTGCATTTCCAGATGCACAAAAGGGCAATAGGTCCACAAAAATCTCCAGTAGGATGTTCTTTATCAAACACAAATGTTGTATTAGGCCCTCTAGTACAAGCACCACAAAATACCACAAATAAAGAATAGATTGAACATATTCTGTTTATTCAAAAATAGTTACATTCATAGGGCTACATCGACAGCAGAAAACAAAGAAAGGAAAATCTAGCATACATAGTTTGGTCAGTTTGACAGCACTTCGTCTTCATCAAAAAGCAGTTTAGTGCCCTCGAAAGAAGTCATGTTTTACTGCTGAGAAGTAAACAAGGCTGTTGAATCCCCAAGGAGCTGCCTGAAGGAGGAAATTATAGCATGCTATCCTCCCCTCCGTATTGCGGATGCCTTAGCCCCGCTCCCCCGAAGGACCATACATTCAAAACATCATCCCTGATGGTATACACAATAGGATATATATATATATATATATATATATATATATATATATATATATGCAATTCTCATCTTTGATTTGACAAATTTTTGAACAACATATGGCACTTTTCATGCTTTCATGCTTCATTCTCCCCGAAATATATATCTATGGATGTACATAATGTTCTAGCTTCAATTGTACATGAATAATTGCCATAAGAAAGGAATATTTACTGTATTCTCTTCTTCTTTCTGATGCTTGCAGGAGACCAACAGACAAAAATTCCCAGAACTGGCATCGGTGATCTTAGATGTTATGAAGTTGAACTACCTTTGACACACAAATTAGAGAGCTCAGAACTCTTCATGCTTAAAAGGGCTTACACAAGATGGTAGGAAGGGCATTTACACATGAGAGTTGGACGGTGGTGAGACAGAATTCGGAATCGTATCACGAGGGTGATCTCATTCCTACTTCACATGAAGTGTCGTCTCTTCTCCACCAGTTGTATTAACAATAGCTTTTCTTCGAGCTGCTGCACTCTAGGGTTCTCCTCTCGTCTCACTGAGGGAGAAGACCAGAGTTGATTCCGTTGTCTTGCTCGCTGCTTCAGGTCGAGATGACAAGGAACTGGCATCAACAAGAAGATCCAAAGATGTAATAGACCTTCATTTGTTATATTTAGAATGAAAATCCGAGATGTAATAGATTTTCATTAAGATGTATCTATATTTTTAAAGAAGGAATAAAGAATGATTTTCTCTTCTTTATGATTTGATTTGATATAATGATGGAAAACATAATCCATAGGTAATGTGGACGTGAACTCTTCTTTCTATTTTTTTATTGATGATCTTCAAATCGGTTAGGACTTAAAGACAGGATATCATGTCTAAAAAGAGGAGATATCTGTGATAATACAGGTTTATTATAAAGAAAAGATGTCTTTTAAAATAACTGGATTTTAAAAGATGGAATTGATGATTTGGATAGACTCTACGGAGATTTTGAGTTTTTATTATCCTGTAGCTTTATTTACGAAAAAGTAAATAAATGATAATAAATGTAGGCCCATTCCCGCAATGAAGTAGAAATGAAAAAGACTGATGAATAAGCATGCCTTTTCAAGGAAAGGTCGCTTCGATTCTCGAGACAAAGAGTAAATGAAGATTTCTTCACACGATGAACGAACATGCCTTTTCCAGAAAAAGTTGTTTCAGTTCCTGGGACAGAATGTTTGGCCTATCTATCTTTAAATAGTGTGGAATTTTTTTCTGAAAGCGTCATTCACCCCTTTTTCTTTCTTTTACAAATGTCTTCAGAAGAAATGGCTAAAGAGACGGAGGTTATCCCGAAGATCGGAGCCGTCCTCGACACTCCTTTAGATGAGCCCCCACCGCCTATTCAGTCAAAATTCAGAGAAGCTCGACTATCCCTGGACAGAAGCATGACATTCTTGCCAAGCTGGTGGAGCCTGGGAGTACTGTCGAGGTAGAAGCCCTGAGAAAGGCCGCCTGTGAACTGCTGGTGTCATCGGAAAATAATGTCTTCGAGCTTCTTGCGAAATATATTTTCAATCAAGAGGGTTCCGGTCGTCGTTAATTTTATGTATTTCGTTCTGTCTACATTTATGCAAATAAAAAGGAATTTTATCTACATTCTGAGTCTCTGTGTTGATATTTTTTCTTTGTCTTCAAACATAATATTTCTTGAGAAATTTGCCATTAATGGGCATCATGGCGACTCGACCATCCATACCAGTCAATTGATAAGCTCCGTTGGAGAAAACTTTGCTTACAATATAGGGTCCTTCCCACTTCGCTTCGAATTTGCCTTTGCTCGTGTGCGTCATAGTCATAGGACGTCCGATGGTTAGAACTAGTTCTCCTTTTTGAAATGTTCGCACTTTGACTTTACGATTGAAGGCCTTTGATAAACGAGCTTGGTATAACTCAATATATTTTTGATCTAGGAGCCATTTCTCATCAAGCGCTTCAAGATCCTGAAGTCTCAGGCGATCATTATTTTCGGTTGTGAGTTCGTTGGCAATGGCAATTCTTAGGGAAGGGATCTGGATTTCCAATGGTAAGACGGCCTCACATACGTATACCAAATAGAAAGGTATGTAGCCTATAGGACTACATATAGTAGTACGGTAAGCCCACAGACATTCTCCAAGCTTCTCACTCCAGTTTTGTTTGTTGGCAGAAACAAACTTATTGAGGAGTTTGATGATGGTCTTGTTAAATGCTTCTGCCAACCCGTTAGCTGCAGGACTGTAAGCTATAGAAGCAATATTATTGATCCTGTTGTCATCACAGAATTGAGTGAACTTTTGACTGATGAATTGTGGCCCATTATCATGAATAATTAGCCGAGGAACACCGAATCTGTAAATCACATGATGCTTGATAAAGTTGATGACGCTGCTTGTCTTGACCTCAGCTAGAGGTATAGCTTCAGCCAATTTTGAGATGTAATCAATTATGGCTAATATGAATCGATATCCTCTAGACGAGGGAGGGTTGATAGGACCGATGACATCCATTCCCCAAGCTTCAAAGGGCCAAGATGCTACCGTCGGGTGAAGGAATTCTGACGGTTGATGAACGAAGTCAGCATAGATTTGACATGCTCGGCACTTTCTTGCATACTCGATTGCATCAGATACCATTGAGGGCCAATAATAGCCCATACGGCAAATGTGATCCTGTAATTTAGGACCAGGTTGATGTGCGCCACAAACACTGTCATGAGCTTCACGAAGTATTTGTTTTGCATCTTCCCCTGTAAGGCAACGTAGGAGTAAGCCGTTGAACGTTCGTCGGGAGTGTCTTTGTAGTATGATTATAGTAAAATCTGAGTAACCATCGTCGAATTGTTGTAGCCTCTTTGGGATCTTCGGGTAGGATATCATGAACTACAAAGCGAATAAAGGAGTCCACCAGTCCTCACTGATGGCGTAAATTTTAACTGAATTTTTGAATTCCATGTTTGGGCTATTAACTTCAGTATTTAAGTTATTCTCGACATAAAATAACTCTCTACTAGTGATGATGATCATTTGTTACCTTCTGACGGGAATTGCTAATACTGTTACAAGATTAGCAAGAGCATCAGCTTCCGTGTTACATGCTCGGCGTACATGCACAATAAAGAAGCCTTTGAATGAAGTATCCATCCTGATTGCTGCATCATGATATGGAATTAGATCTTGATGTCGAACTTTGTATGTGCCTCTAACTTGATTGACAATTAATTTGGAGTCTCCGTAAACTTCAAGATACTCAATATCTAATTGTTTAGCCAATTGGAGACCAATGAGCAGAGCATTGTATTCAGCCACATTTTTGGAACACGACTCATCTAAAGAATAAGCTCTTTGGACAGCTAACCCTTCTGGTGAGACGAGGATGATTTTGACTCCAGCAATAATAGCATCTTTTGGTCCAATTCTGGAAGTACCATTAAAGAATAAACGCCAAATAAGAATTTCTTTTGAAATCATGTTGGACTCCAAGGTTTCATCTAGAATCTCCTCGTAGAGTTTAGATGTTTTGGGAACTGGATGAGATGCTAGAAAGTCAGCAAGGGCTTAACCTTTAACAGACTTTTGAGGAACATAAACCATATCATATTGTGCTAACAATATGGTCTATGTTGCAAGCCTAGAATTGAGTGTACTAGGCTACTTCATCAGGACCCGGAGAGGGTTAACTCTAGAAATAATATGAATAGTTTGGTCAGTGATATAATGTCTCATCTTTTGAACAATAAACATCAAAGCTAGACATTCTTTTTCTACTGGAATGTATCGATGCTCAGCTCCAATCATCATGCATCTAAGGTAGTAGATAGCCTGCTCATGACCTTCTTTATTCTTCTGAGCTAATAAAGCCCCTAGGGAGTGGTCCATTGCTCGAA
The DNA here is from genome assembly GCA_029216955.1 of Iris pallida. Classification (NCBI taxonomy): domain Eukaryota; kingdom Viridiplantae; phylum Streptophyta; class Magnoliopsida; order Asparagales; family Iridaceae; genus Iris; species Iris pallida. Next base: position 65,866 of record JANAVB010032981.1, read on the forward strand.
CATACATCAGGAAAGGTATTCCTGACACTGGAGGCACTAGAAATGGAGTGTTCATCAAGTACCGCTTTATGTCTTCAAATGCTTGTTGACATTCTTTATTCCAAATAAATGACACACCTTTCTTTATGTGTTGAGTGAACGGCCTACATCGTCCAGAGAGATTTGAGATGAATCTCCTGATGTACACAAGCCGTCCCAGGAATCCTCGTAGCTCTTTTAGGTTGCGTGGAGGATGCATCACTTGAATGTCTTTGATTTTCTCAGGGTCAACGTGTATACCTTTAGAGCTAATAACGAATCCAAGAAATTTGCCACTAGAGACTCCCAGGAATGACTTGGTGGGATTCATCTTGAGTTGATGCTAGCGCATTAGATCGAAAATAGTTCTCAAATCTTGAATATGGTCATCTTTTAAACGACTTCTAACGGTAATATCGTCAACATAACATTCAATAATCTTTCATAAATGATCACGAAAGATGGTACTCATGGCCCGTTGATAAGTTGCACCAGTGTTCTTTAGACCAAATGACATGACAGTATAGCAATAGACTCCAGGAGGAGTACGGAAAGATGTATGTTTCTCATCTTCTGGATGCATCTTGATTTGATTATATCCTGAAAATCCATCCATAAAGGACATATGTTCAAATCCGCAAGTATTGTCAATCATGACATCGGTGATTGGGAGAAAGAATTCGTCTTTGGGACAAGCTTCATTAAGGTCTTTGAAGTCGATGCAGACCCGGACTTTCCTTGCCTTCTTCGAAACTGAGACAACATTATCCACCCAGTCTGGATGTTGTTCTCTCTGTTGAAATCATAAACGATGAGTTTCTTAACCTCAGCTTCTATGGCATCTATCATGTCAGGTCGAAATCGACGTTGTTGCTGTTTGACTGGCCTCGCATTTGGCATAATGTTGAGCTTATGGGTAGCGATCTGAGGATCCAACCATGGCATGTCTTCATAGCTCCAAGCAAATATATCAATATATTCCCTAATGAGTTGGATTAGTTCTTGTTTATCCGCTTCAGGGAGGCTTTTGCTGACAAATATAGGTTTTAGAGAAACTTCATCTCCAATATTGACTTGAACGAGCTGATCTTCAGTAGGTGGCTCACGTTGCTCAACACGAAGCTCCTATTTAGTATCCATCCTTTGTGCCCAAGGATCAGATTCAGAAGCTTCGGCAAAGTCTTCGTCATCTTTCGAGAACTCAGCTGTTACGATATTAGAAGATAGAGTCACGCGATGGACGTGCCCTATACTGGTGTCTAAATCCCATGAGATAGAGTCAGAAGAGCTAGATCGTTTTTCTTTCCCGGATTCGAAGGCTTCTGGAGTCGAAGTTGGTGAAGTATAACCTAATCCCCGCTTCGTTTTACGGTTGTATTGTTGTGATTTTTCTTTCGGAGCAGGAATACAAATAGGAGTTTGCCTTCCTTTGTCGCCTTTGAGACTAGCTTTAGAATTATAGCCCATCTTTTAAACGATATCTTTTGATTGCTGATTATAACGACGTAGTTGAAGTCTTCCATTATCATGATTTTCTTCCTCGCTATCGAGCGTGAACTTTTGTTCCATTCTTTTACTAAAAAGTATAGGAAGTTCATCTTTCTTCCTGGAAGGAACTAAGAAGAAGGAGTCGTACATTGGCTCGATCAATACTTCATTTCGGGAAGCTTCAACTGCTCCTATGGCAATTGGTTCGAAGTTATCTAACATTTTTAAATGACATCGAGTATAATAAAAGACATCAGTATACTGTAAAGAAGATGCTACTTTATTGTTTTGTACATCATCATTTACAACATGATTCTTAGCCTTCACAGAAGGCTTAGTAAGGTTGATAACTAGAGAAGGAGAAGGAGAATGTTTGTTACGACGAAGGTCGATAATAAGAGACTGAGAAGAGTTGAGCTCCTTTTGTTCCTTTTCTATAGCAGGAGGCTGTTTGTTATGGGAGGAAAGATGTATAGTCAATGTCTGAGAAGAAGAGGGACAAATAGCACGTCCTTTGACGGGGATCATGAAAACATCTTTTGAAGTATGTTTTCGATCTTTCTCACTATCCATTGCCAATACAACTTTTATGAACTCCTCTTTGTACATTCGAGAGTCCGTAAAATATGCTTCAATGCCCCTGAAAGGATTTAAATTAGCTACTTCCTTTTGGACTTCTCCATTGATATCCACATATTTGAAGCATTGACGTAAAGTGGATAATACAATGTTATGCTCATACAGAAAGGGTCTTCCCAGTAAAGCATTGTAAGAGCCGTGATTATCAATTACGTAGAAAGTAACCTTCGTACGAAGATTGCCTATTTGAACTTTCAGGCAAATCTTTCATAAAGGTTCACTTCTCCCAGAATTGAATCCTAAGATTGTCGTGATGGTTGTTGAAAGATTGTGTACGGGAATCTTTAATGCATGTAGTAGAGTCTTTGGCATGATGCTAAGTGCAGATCCAAGATCAATCAAGATACGATCAACCTTCATTGTATCGACATATCCCGTGAAGTAGAGGAGTCGATCATGACGATTATCTTCCAACATCATATCATCTTGTGTAAAGGTGATGTTTGGCATCAGTTCCATCACACTATGACAATGAAGGCATGTTACAGGCTCTTCCTCTGGCTTCTTGAGAAGTGCTAGACAAGAATCAGCTTGTGTCAAAGCTTCACTCAACGTTTCTCGAGTCTCCCTCGAAAGACGGAGTAGCTTAAAAATTGATAGTCTTGCAGGAGTATTAGCCAGCTAAGCCAGTATATCAAAGTTATACGGTTTCTCAAGTCCCAAGGTTGAGGTCTTTTTCAATACTTTGTTGAAACGGACCGGTTGTTTTCCTTTGTCGGCTGCCGTCGATTTGGGAAGAGTTGGCTCTATTGCGGGTGATGAAGCTGGTAGATTATTGACAGCAGGAGAAGATGGTGCTTGAGGAGCCTCCAGATCGGAAGTAGGGATTTCATGACCTTCCGAATAGTCTCTTAGGTAAGGTTTCCCAGATCTGGTACCAGTTAGGACTTTTCTTCGGATACAGGCTCAAAGGACACCATATTGCAACTCTTTGCCTGGGTTTTATTTCTAAAGGTTTCTTTTGGCAAGATGGAGAGTTTGTCCAGTAACCCAAACCAACCCGAGATTGGTTATCAAAAAGACATAGAGGAAGAGGTACAGGAGATCCCTTTCCATGATTCAAACCAGAGGCCTTTTGTAGATCATATCCCATCTTTGTCATGAGTCCACGAGATTGTGGACTGTACAGATGGAAAGCTGGCTGGTATTTGGCTTCTGATTTTGACAATATTGTCTTATCAGTGGAAGAAAAAGAAGGATTATCTGCTGCCAAGATGAAGGTAGCAGTTAGAGGTGAAGATAATGCTCACCAAATGAAATCATATGACATGATTTATTTTTAGTGGCCTTCTTGGTCTTGGGGGAAGAAGATGGTGTTTCAAAGTTCGCCACTAAATCTGGATGGATCTATATGTGTAACGCCCTAGTCCCAAAATACGTAGGACTAGAAACGTAGACATGCCAGCCGTATAATATACGTAAGCTGTAAAATGCAGTAGAACCATGACTAATCTCATCCACACAAATAAAAGAGTAAAAGATTTCAAGTAATGATAATGAATTGTCTTGATACATTATGTTGGGCGGAGACAAATCTACTACCAACAAGTAAGGAAAAAAATACATGGGAAATGAAATGATTTTGGCGAGCGAAGCGAAGACGATCCAAGCGTAATCATCCTCGAAGAAATGGAGATGTTACGGCTAGAGCTAGAATACCTGTGAAAGACAAGAGCACACACCTGGCGAGATAACCAGGTCCTCAGAGGGACGTAACAAGACACATAATATCATGCCCTAAACTGAATAATAAAAGCTCAAAAGAAAAGGATACATGACTAAACAGATAAAAGGTCCTTAACCATTCTATGTGAAAATGCTTTTTGAAGACAACGTTCCATACAAGGGCTTCCGAGACAGAAACACGACGCGTTAGCGTTTCAACCAAGGTACTAGTAGCATCTAGAGGAAAATAAATAAATGTACGGCACACTAGTCTCTCGGTTGAGTCACTAAAGGCAGCTAGAGGAAAGTAAATGCACGGCACATTTGTGTTTCAACCGAGGCACTAGTGCCATCTAGAGAAAAGTAAATAAGTGCACGGCACACTAGCTCTCGGCTGAGTCACAAATGGCAGCTAGAGAAAAGTAAAGGTGTGAAAGCCCATGCGCCTAATAACTGTCTTCCCCTTCCCATGCACTACTCGTGCTAAATCCACACCACGATATTTCTAATAACCGCTAAGTCTTCTAGGCAATTATATTAGCAGTTATATCCTAACGCTTGTCCTGTACACACAGATGTACGGTCGGTACGCAAGTCCGAATCTATATAGACACGTGACATCGTGGCACACAGGTGTCGAGCCAATGAATGTAGCACAAACAAAGGTGGTCCTTAACTCTAGGCCAAATGCATAAAGAAAACTAAAGTATAGTAATTTGCAACTACATATGGTTTTGAAAGAACAACTTATAAGAAATAAACATGCATGATATGGAGCAAGAAATTAAACAGTAAAGGCAAGGTGTCTTGTTTGGTAGGACGCCTGGTGTACCGCAATGATCAATGTGGCACGAACTACGACTTCGGGTAATAACTACACAAGGTGACCTCTAATGGTAGCACGGACAGTTCCATTGGGTCCAGAAGGGGCAAATTAGTTAGGGTCGACAAGAGGATGACAGAAATGGCGAGGGAATAGGAAGAATGGGATTGGTCAGGAGCATGGATTGATAATAAAGGGGTTGAGTAATACTATATAAAAATTTATAATACTTGAGATTTTATTTTTATTAGTAAAGAAATATAATATAGTGTATATATATTTTGGAAAATACTCAAAAATCCAAAACTGTGATAGGCAAAAACTCTAAGTTTATTTAAAATAGGTTTTCTCGCACATTATATTATTTTCATTGGTTAAATACTTTTTAGGAATTTATTTGAAAATACTTAAGATTTAGTTTATATTTTGGTAAATATACTTTATAGGTCAAATCATTTATAAATAATATTTTGGAATCTAGCAAATCATTTATAATATTGCTATATTTAAAGTAGGTAAACTATTACATAAAAACATTAACAAAAAATATTTTGGATTTCTGGTCCAATTTTTGAAATTTATATGGTCCAAGCGAAATACTATATTTTATAATTATAGTTTGAAAATTTATAAATAAATGATACAAGAAATAGCCATAATGCTAAAGTAAAGTGGAATTAGTAGTACTACTATTCTTGACAGTATAATACTAATATACTAAACTGTTTACAATTTCATGCGAACATTTAAAAAGAAAAATACAAAAATAGTAAAATAAAATGAATACATAACAATACCCATACAAGCAATTCACAGTAACTATTGTATTCTCTTCTTAGTGGCATAGAAACCAAACGAACAAATCATCAAATAAAGGAGTGCAATAAAAGAAGAGAGAGAGAGAGTCAAATTTAGAAGAAGAGAGAGAAATATATAGAGAGGGACAGAGGAATTTAAAGAAGGAGGATATATGATGAAGATGAGGAGGACGAGCAGGGCTCGGACGATCGAAGAGGCTGAGGAAGAGGGAGACAGAGTCGTGGAGAACGAGAGGGGGAGCGGTGAAGCTCGGCCGCACTGGGCCGAGGTCGCGACGCCATAGCGGTGCTGGGGTGTGCTAGACTGGTGGAGAAGGAAGTCGGAGGGGACGGAGAACACGGCAGCGCGCGGCAGTCGGAGCGGCCTGCGGTGGCCGGGGGCTGAGGCGCTGGCCACTAGTGGTTGTCGGTTCCGACGCGGAGGCAGGACAGGGTTTCGCACGTGGTTCGAGGGGCTTCGGTGGATGCGCTTCTTGGGGACAGCAGCTGAGCACGGCACGCCAAGGAGGAGGCGGCATCGGTGGTGGTGGTGGTGGTGGTTTTTGATTTGGTTTTATTTTTGGGGTTTCGGATGCACGACCGATCATGGTGGCGGCTGTGTCGTGGTGGCTATGTCGATATAGCGATAGTGGTGGTTGCGGTGGTGAGGTACTGGCCGTGGGTCATGAGGGGATCGGTCGCAGGCAGCGAGGCGACTGCGGAGAGCACGGTCGGTGAGGTCAATTCGATGGATGGGGAGAATGGGACGACGATCGGCAATCGAATCGGACCTAGGATCGTGGCTACGACAAGGTAAGTGGTGGTGGTGTATTTGTTTTCTGTTTTTCTGGTGGTGGTGGTTTGGGCATGCCGTGGCGGTGGCTGTGGCTGTAGTTCGGTCATGGTGTTTTGTGATGGTGTCGGTGACGGTTTCCTGTGGTGGACACGAAGTGAGTTAAGGTCGATTTAGTGCTCCGACTAGGCTGGGAAGGGCTGTTGTTTTGATGGCGGGGAAGGTCTCAGTTGGTCGGGGAGTTATAGTAGTAGTGTAAGGTTGCGGGGGGGTGTTGGTAGGCTGGGGACAGGGGCTAGTTTTCGTGAAGTCGACGATGAGATGGTGATGGGGCGAAGGTGGTGATGGCGATCGACAGGAGGCAGAGTAGCGGAGACTAGGCTAGGGCTAGGATTAGGGATTTATTTGTCGGGGTTTGTCCGACATGGAGAGGTGAAAATGTATTTGTAAATATGGAATAAGACGGGGAGGGGACACGGACACGATGCACGGTTGTTGTGGAGGAATATTTGTGGAGTAATTTTGGTTGTAGAATTATGAAGAAGAGAATATGGAGCCTCTCCTTATATAGGAGGTGGAACTCCTTGTTGGATAAGAAGTAGGAATTTAAATTCTCCATTTAGATAAATCCCTATTTTATTTTTAAATCAATTCAAACTAATACATTCAATCCAAATCAAAACTAATACCATTCAATCCAAATCCGATTTAAATCTTAGGTAAAACTTATCTTCAATTAGAAATCCATAAATTAAATCTTAATTTAAGTTACCATAACTAATTAAATATTAAATCAACAAACTTCCAATTTATCTTTTATAACTATACAATAATCATTATTAAATAGTTTCGAAAAATGTAATAAATATTTAAATATTAATAGGAAATTCTTGGAATTACTATTTGTATAATAAATGATTAAAACTTCAAAATTATGAATAATCTTCAAAAATTACTTTGGTAGTAAAATTAAGAGAGAATGATAAAATAAAATTTGAAATTTAAATCATCTACACGAATCAAGTTTCAGGTACTTCGCATTCAACTAGTACAAATTATTTAGGTATATATTATTTTTGAAATCGGTATAATTAAATAAAAATTGCCACAAGTGCGATGAAATTTTCTATTTCAAACAAAACAAAATAAAATATTTACTATACTAATATTGGAATGAACTATGTGTTTTTATATTAATAAAATCCATAAATAAAATGTTTTTAAAATATGTACCTCGCATATATTAGCACTCGACGAGTAAATACGAAATGCGACGTACAATACACAAAACAAAAAATATAGTTAAAATTAGGGGGTTTACATCCTACCCAGCTTCCAAGAATTTTGTCCTCGAAATTAAAAATAAGTAGGGGGTTGAGAGGGTACAAGGGTATATCAATGAGAAATAATCGAATCACGACATTCAAAACATGCATTAGAAAATCGCAATTTTGATAACCACATAAATAAATCACAAATTTAATTTAGGGAGTAATTGATGGTTGCGTGTTAACGCAAGAAGAGACAAAGATTAGTGGTCAATAAGGGGTGGTAATTTGATTTGAGATTAAGGATAGGTGATTCCTAAGGAGAAGATACTCGTCTAGGTTTAGAAGTATGGTTAAGGGAAATGGTTCTAATCCTTCCTAAGTTTTAAACAATTTAGAAAGTCATGATAATAGATTGAGGGTTGAAGGAATGGCCTCTAACTTGAGACGAGATTGAAGTCACCTAGGTTGGTCCATGGCTAACTATCTTGGCAATGGATGGTGGGGCAACTAAGGTGATACTCGGGTCTATCTATTAAGTACGAGTCTTCGTCTAAATAAATGAAGGATGAAAACTAATATGAGTCCAAAGAAGTTGTTTTCGAATACCAATATGTGGTTCAAGGAGCATGAGTAATTCAAATAGAATTGACAAGGTTGTCGCAGATGGGACTCTAGAGGACAAGTTTAGCTATGTCCCCATCCACGTAGAATAGATAAAAGCGAACTAAAGTGCACTGGGTTGATCAGACCATCATGCACCGGTTCTGACTAGACAATTTGTTAGTGAGTGCGCTCAATAGCATAAGTCGTGAACAAGCTCAATAGACGGTTAAGCTTGCAAAACTAGATTATAGTAGCAACATTAGTCAAGATGGTAAAATCATAGGCACGTGAGATTTAGGTTGAAAGGAAGTAGAGTTTGGTCAGAGTCCTTAAAAATCTAGGTCATGTCCTATGTTGATACCTATACAGTCGTCCTACTGTCTACTTGTCTAAGACTTGGTCAAGGTCATAAGGAAGGTTAGGTCGTAAGACATTCTACCCAACTTGCAAGAGTTAAACTAGTAGGGCGATGGAACGATGGGTCATGTCCACCTAGTATGGGTTACCTTATTAATCTCTATCAAGCATGAAAGAAGGGCAAGAATCACGATTGAAGGGATCAAGCAAAATGCAACTCGAGGAGTCAAGCAAAAAGGTGGTCAAGTATGTAGATGAGATCCTAGACTCTAATCCTATACGCAGGCTTGCTTGGTACGGTAAAGTAACCAAATAATTTATCTTGACCTGCATAGGCCACCATAAAAATGTAATACCCCAGTCTAAAAATACGTAGGACTAGAAACGTAGACATGCAGCCGTATAATAATATACGTAAGCTGTAAAATGCAGTAGAACCATGACTAATCTCATCCACACAAAATAAAAATAAAATTTCAAATAATGATAATGAATTGTCTTGATATATTATGTTGGGCGGAGACAAATCCACTACCAAACAAGGAAAAAATATGGAAAATAAAATAATTTTGGCGAGCGAAGCGAAGACGATCCAAGCGCAACCATCCTCGAGGAAATGAGATGTCACGGCTAGAGCTAGAACACCTGCGAAAGACAAGTGCACACACCTGGCGAGATAACCAGGTCCTTAGAGGGACGTAACAAGACACATAATATCATGCCCTAAACTAAATAATAAAAGATCAACAGAAAAGGATATATGACTAAACAGATAAAAGTAGCTTAACCATTCTATGTGAAAATGCTTTTTGAAGACAACGTTCCACACAAGGGCTTCCGAGACTAGAAACACGGCGTGTTAGTGTTTCAACCGAGATACTAGTGGCATCTAGAGAAAAATAAATAAATATGGTACACTAGTCTCTCGGGTGAGTCACTAACGGCAGCTAGAGGAAAGTAAATGCACGGCACATTTGTGTTTGAACCGAGGCACTAGTGGCATCTAGAGAAAAGTAAATAAGTGCACGACACACTAGCTCTCGGCTGAGTCACAAATGGCAGCTAGAGAAAAGTAATTGTGTGAAAGCTCCTGTCTAATAACTGTCTTCCCCTCCCCATGCACTACTCATGCTGAATCCACACAACGATATTTCTAATAACCGCTAAGTCTTCTAGGAAATTATATTAGCAGTTATATCCTAACGCTTGTGCTGTACGCACCGATGTACGGTCGGTACGCAAGTCTGAATCTATATGAGACACATGACAATGTGGCACACAGTGTCGGGCCAATGAATGCGGCAAAAACAAAGGTGGTCCCTTAACTCTAGGCCAAATGCATAAAGAAAACTAAAGTATAGTAATTTGCAACTATATATGGTTTTGAAAGAACAACTTATAAGAAATAAAACATGCATGATATGGAGAAAGAAATTAAACAGTAAAGGCAAGGTGTCTTGCCTGGTAGGACTCCTAGTGTACCGCATTGATCAATGTGGCACGAACTGCGACTTCGGGTAATAACTACACAAGGTGACCTCTTATGGTGGCACGGACAGTTCCATTGGGTCCAGAAAGGGCAAATTAATTAGGGTCGATAAGAGGATGACATAAATGGCAAGGGAATAGGAAGAATGGGATTGGTCAGGAGCATGGATTGATAATAGAAGGGGTTTGAGTAATACTATATAAAATTTATAATACTTGAGATTGTATTTTTATTAATAAACAAATATATATGTGTATATATAATTTAGGAAATACTCGAAAATCCAAAACCGTGATAGGCAAAAACTCTAAGTTTATTTAAAATAGGTTTTCTCGCACAATTATATATTTTCATTGGTTAAATACTTTTTAGGAATTTATTTGAAAATACTTAAGATTTAGTTTATATTTTGGTAACTATACTTTATAGGTCAAATCATTTATATATAATATTTTGGAATCTAGCAAATCATTTATAATATTGCTATATATAAAGTAGGTAAACTATTATATAAAAACAATAACAAAAAGTATTTTGGGTTTCTGGTCCAATTTTTGAAATTATATAAGGTCCAAGCCAAATACTATATTTATAATTATAGTTTGAAAATTTATAAATAAATGATACAAGAAATAGCCATAATTCTAAAGTAAAAGTGGAAATAGTAGTACTACTATTCTTGATAATGTAATACTAATATACTAAACTGTTTACAATTTGATGCCAACATTTAAAAAAAATAATAACAAAATAGTAAAACAAAATAAATACATAACAATACCCATACAAGCAATTCACAGTGATTGTTGTATTCTCGTTCTTAGTGGTATAGGAACCAAAACACATCATCAAATAAAGGAGTGCAATAAAAGAAGAGTAGAAGAAGAGAGAGAAATAGACAGAGAGGACAGAGGAATTTGGAGAAGGAGGGGAAAAGATGAAGAGGAGGAAGGACGAGCGGGGCTCGGTCGATCGGAAAGAGGGAGACAGAGTCGTGGAGAACGAGAGGGGGAGCGGTGAAGCTCGGCCGCGCTGGGCCGAGGTCGCGGAGGCCATGGCGGTGCTGGGGCGTGCTCGACTGGCGGAGAAGGAAGTCGGAGGGGGCGGAGACACGGCAGTGCGGCATGGTGAAGCAGCGTGCGGCGGTAGGAGCGGCCTGCGGTGGCAGGGGCTAAGGCGCTTGCCACCAGCGGTTGTCGGCCCCGCACGGAGGCGGAGGGCAGCATTTTGCCGCGGTTCGAGGGGCTTCGGTGAGGTGCTCCTTGGGGATATCGGCTAGGCGCGGCACACCAAGGAGGAGGCGGCGCCGGTAGTGGTGGTGTTTTTGATTTGGTTTTATTTTTGGGGTTTCGGATGCGCATTCGATCATGCTGGCGGCTGGTCGTGGTGGCTGTGTCGATGATAGTGATAGTGGTGGTTGCGGTGGTGAGGTACTGGCCGTGGGTCCTGAGGGGATCGATCGCAGGCAGCGAGGCAGTTTCTGAAAGCACGGCCGATGAGGTCAATTCGCCGGATGGGGAGAATGGGGCGAGAATCGACAAATCGAATCGGACCTAGGATCGCGGCTACGACAAGGTAAGTGGTGGTGGGGGTATTTGTTTTTTTTTTTTTTGGTGGTGGTGGGTTGGGCGTGCCGTGGTGGCGGCGTTGGCTGTAGTTTGGTGATGGTATTTTGTCAAGGTGTCGGTGACGGTAGGCTATGGTGACACGGAGAGAGTCAGGGCCAGGATTTAGTGCTCCGACTAGGCTGGGAAGGGCTGCTATTTTGATGGCGGGGGAGGTCTCGGTTGGTCAGGGAGTTATGGTGGTAGTGTAAGGCTGCGGAGGTGGTGTTCGTAGGCTGGGACAGGGGCTGGTTGTCGTGAAGCCGATGGCGAGATGGTGATGGGGCGAAGGTGGTGATGGCGGTCGACAGGAGGCAGAGCAGCAGAGACTAGGCTAGGGCTAGGATTAGGGATTTATTTGTGTCGGGGTTTGTCCGACACGGAGAGATAAAAATATTTGTAAATATGGAATAAGACGGGGAGGGGACACGTACACGGACACAATGCACGGTTGTTGTGGAGGAATATTTGTGGAGTAATTTTGGTTGTGGAATTATGGGAGAAGAGAATATGGAGCCTCTCCTTATATAGGAGGTGGAACTCCTTGTTGGATAAGAAGTAGGAATTTAAATTTCCATTTAGATAAATCCCTATTTTATTTTTAAATCAATTCAAACTAATACCATTCAATCCAAATCGGATTTAAATCTTAGGTAAAACTTATCTTCAATTAGAAATCCATAAATTAAATCTTAATTTAAATTACAATAACTAATTAAATATTAAATCAACAAACTTCTAATTTATCTTTTATAACTATAAAATAATCATTATTAAATAATTTCAAAAATTGTAATAAATATTTAAATATTAATAGGAAATACTTGGAATTACTATTTGTATAATAAATGATTAAAACTTTGAAATTATGAATAACTTCAAAAATTACTTTGGTAGTAAAATTAAGAGAGAGAATGATAAAATAAAATTTAAAATTTAAATCATCTACACGAATCAAATTTCGGGTACTTCGCATTCAATAGTACAAATTATTTAGGTATATATTATTTTTGAAATCGGTATAACTAAATAAAAATTGCCACTAGTGCGACGAAATTTTCTATTTCAAACAAAACAAAAAAATATTTACTATACTAATATTGGAATGAACTATGTGTTTTCTATATTAATAAAATCCATAAATAAAATTTTTTCAAAATATGTACCTCGCACATATTCCCACTCGACGAGCAAATCGAAACGCGACGTACAATACATAAAATAAAAAATGTAGTAAAAATTAGGGGGTTTATAATATGATCTCCCCTTTATCAGTAGACAGAGAACAAGACCATCTATTCGTGCAGGTGGAAGATTAACAATTTGAGAGTAGTTCTCGGAATGGGGATGACGTCGTCCTGTACAAGTTGAGCTAGAAAATCTCCAAACTGTAAAGAGACGACATTAGCTGTTACAGTTTTCTCGTCTTGCTTGAGAGTGATTGCACCGGAATTGACCATCTCTTGAATTTTACCCTTGTGCACATAGCACGCTCGAGTTAGATGTCCAATAAACCTGTGGTAAACACAATATTTAGGATGGTCAGTCTTACCAACTTCATCTGGCCCTTGATGAGACAATCAAAGATACTCATGATATCATCTTCATTAAAAGGTATTCTTCTTTTGGACGAGGTGCCCGTTGTGGTGGTGCTGTAGGGGTAGATAGTGGCTGATTTATATTGATGGCTAGGACTTCCTTGCCTTTGAGGTTAATGGCCATGTTTTCTTATGCTTACGATTGTTCTGACGGCCATTATTATATGGTGTAGCACGTTCATCTTTGTCAAGATTAGGCATTTGAATGCCTAATTGCTTGAATTTGTCAGTGCTCTATTCTGCGGCTTTGGCGTTCATTATGAAAGAAGGCCAATCTTAGAACTGTGTTGATCTGTCCATATGCTGATTATAGGCAACAGGTTTGATTTCAAGTGTCTATAGTCAAAGCATCTGGAGTTCCGAGAGGCATTTTGAGTGCTTCAAGACGGAACCGTTCAATAAAACGTTCAGTCATTTCATTATGTCGTTGTTTGATTTTGATGAGAGCAGACATAGTCATGTCATTGGTTCCCTCATAAAATTATTCCAAGAACATTTGTTTGAAGCCAGCGAAAGAGGTTATGCACCCATCTGGTAAACTACTATACCAGTCATATGCTGCACCAGCTAAACAGCCAACAAAACTCTAGTAAGAAGAGCATCATTTGGTTGAAGTTGATCAGTAATTACTTCAAAGTGATTGAGGTATTTACTTGGAGACGTGCTGCCATCAAACATCATAATAGTAGGGGGTTTGTATTTAGGAGGAAATTGGACCTCTTTCTATTCTATGGGATAGACTGTTTGATCCCAAGCTTCTGTAGGCCATCCTTCTATTTGAAAGCTTCAAATTGAGTACGAAAAGTTTTACGACCTCATTGGCATCTCCTGTTGATTATGGAGTAGTAGATTGATTCAATGTGTTAGGAGGGGGTACTGCATGATGTATACCACCCCCTGCACCAGATTGACTTGGAATATCCTGTGCAGGAATGGAAGCAGTATGAGAAGATTGTACCCCCAGATCAATATTGGTGGGAACTGATGTTGTCACAGGTTCTTGAGTCCAAACCAGATTTACAACTGGTGGAACTATATGTTGTGCCATAATCACAGCATGTATGCCTACCATCGCCTCAGCCATGTTCTTCAAACTAGCCTCCAAAGCAGCAATTCTCTGCTCTTGACTGGAAAAGTGAGGTATCTTGATCTCTATGATGGCATAAGCAGTCACGTCTCTAGCTTTGAAGACGAGCTAGTGGAAAAATGGTCCTTTCAGAACTTTCACTGTCAGCATCAAAGTCACAAAAAAACTATCCCCAGAATAAGTGATAGGGATATCTTTTTGACTGAAGGAATCTTTGTTTGAATCAGGAAGATTCCTTTGACCGATTGTGTCTCGGCTTCTTGATCTAGTATATTGGTATACTCCTTTTTGGATTTGTAAATCTGATCTAAGTATTGCAGACTAGGATTGCGGGTACATTACGTCTTGAACGTTTTCTACCCCTAGTGTTTCGAGATGTCATGTTGACAGGAGCAAAGAGTAATTCACCTTCGTCCACAAGGATTGGTTCAGGAGTCTGAACATAACTCAAGCGGTCAAAGACGGACCGCTTGGCTGACTGACAACAACATTTGATGACAACTTCATGATGGTGGTTGCAATGATGTTCTTGCTGTTGGACCACCACTGGACGGGATGATTTGCAACCTTCCGCTTCTGTATTAAGAGTTCAGGGAGGTCACTAACAGGACGAGAAGAAGTTGCAGGAACGTAGTCTTTGATGATATTCGGGACATGGTTCCTGTTCCTGAGGTGTCCTATACCTTAAGTGTACAAGGACGTGCTAAGCTGGTTAGCATAGGTCACAGGATCTTTCACCTCAGCATTCTTCTTTTGTGCAAGTTAGCAACTGGTGGCGGTTGCGCTTGATACATCTTATGATTTCCCGAGGTTAAGCCTAATTGGCACATGTTGATATAAGTGTGTAAGTCTGACAGAGGAGCTACTTGTGGATCTACTTGAAATACTAGTAGTTTGCCTTGTCGAGAACATGAAATAGAAGGTTGGTAGATCCTGCCCTAATCTCTTTGGAGTAGGCATAATGCCCTTTTGCATGGAAGGTTTATTCTGAATAGAACCCATCTTCCTGACAGAATTTGGTTGTCTCTGTTATGGATAATAGAATCCTATTTGCATCAGTAGTACTTTCCATCCAGTCAATGACTCGAGCAGAATAGGAAAGGCTAAAGAGCATTTTTCTTGATTTAGTAGCTTCTTACTAATTTTATAGATTGGTGACAAAGAGGGAGTCACTAAACAGTGTTGTCTTTGCATTGCGCTAGTACAGTAGCATGTGCAGGTTGCGCCAGAGCATGAACATGCATAGGTTGTGCCAGAGCAGGAACACACACAAGTTGTGTGGAGCAGGAACATGTGCAGGTTGCGCCAGGAAAGAAAAGGCCAAAGGAGAATTTCCTTTGTTTTAGACAGCATGTGTCGAGATAGAGTCTCCTTCGATTTCAAAATCAAAGAAGTGGAGGGATTATCCAAAAGGTTGTTTCCTTAGGTTGTGCCAAAGCATGACGGGCGCAAGTTACACAGAGGCGAGAACAGGTGCAGGTTACGCCAGGGAAGAGAAGGCCAAGGGACACTTTCCCTTGTTTTGGACAGCAGTGTGTCGAGACAGAGTCTTCTTCGGTTTTAGAATCAGAGAAGGTGGAGGGATTAGCCAAAAGGCTGTTTCCTTTAGGTTGTGCCAAAGTAGTGATGGCCACAAGTTGCGCAGTGGCAGGAGATTCCGCCGAGACTTAGGAGTCCAAACAGAGCTTGCCTTGCTCTTAATAGTGACATCAGTGCGCTTGGCACCCCCAGCATTGATCATGGTCTCGTAGTCTGTCTGGTCGACTTGAACGACCAGGGTTTTCGTCTTGCCGATTGACGCAATATCACATTGAGTTGTTACTTTTTTGTCCGAGAAGAAAGTCGTATCCAGCAGTGTCGCTATTTTGTTTGCAAAGAACAAAATAGTTTTATATAAACTAAGAAAAAGGGTACAGGAGTACAATTGATTTCTGGAAAAGTACAAGTATAGGAATCTGATCAGAAGACGATCACTTTATCCCTTGGACGATGTTATATTGAAGACACGAGCCTCTAGAGGATGCAACAGCACTTTAACAGGAGATTATGATCACTATTGATGCTTTAAGATTTATGTGAAACTCTATTTATAGAGTTCTTAAAATAACTGTTTAGCAGTTATTATGGATTGTGCACGCTTTAGGTTGTGCGCCTCCTGTTCACTTGCAAAAAGGTTGCACTAACTGCTATGGACGCGTGGCATCATTTTATTGAGATACGCATGGTCGTGAGCAGTGTGGTGGACACGTTCTATGAAGTTAGTGGCTTGCACGTCACGTCACTCTGTCATGAACACCATTTGATCACCTTGCACGTGTTTCATCAGGTTGCGTGGGCACAATGTAACAACCTATGCAAGGGGTTTGCACAAACTGCTGTAGATGCGTGGTATCGTTTGATTGAGATGCGTGTGGTTGTGGGAGTGTAGTGGGCACGCTCTGCATAGTTGATGGCTTGTGTGCCACGTCATCCTGTTTTAAATAAGAGTTGATCAAGTAGCGCCAATTTGTCAGGCTGCACATAGGCACAACTCAATGATTGGCACCTTTGACTAGGTCTTCTATGCTGTAATGATTAATCATCGTGCCATACAGTGACTTGTACGAGCCAGCTGTCAGCATAAATTACATGCTGATAAAATCCTCTCCAATGCGCATGGCGTGGGATTCGAATGGATTTTCCTTAATCTCTGTGCTGTCAGTTGTCAGATAATGATGTCATTATAGCTTCTCGAAGAAGTGCGCTACGTAGCTCTCGCACAACCTGACTCCAGCACAACCTGGCGTTGGCGCGGTCTGATGCTGCACAACTTTTTGTTTGGCACAATACAATATCTTGGCGCCATCTGATGGTTAAACACTTTAATGGGTGGCGCATCTTAATTTTTAAGCTCTATAGTGGTAAAGCAAGTGTCAAAGCTGTATGAGATATACCAATACCTCCTCAACAATGGGTGGTCACTAGACTAAGTCAATGCAAGAGAAATAAATAAAGCGAGAAAACGACCGATAGAGTCGCTTGCACCCAGGTGTGACTTGGACGCACAGTTTTAAAATAACAATAAATAAAAATGCTAAAAATGACAATTGAAAATAAGAATATGTAAATCACAGAGTAAGGTGGCAATGTATCTTACCTGGTGGTACGAAGTTGGCAAGTCCAAGAATCATAATGTCAGCAAAAGAAACGTCACAATCTCTAAAAAACTTCGGATGCTGAAACAAACATCAAGAACGTCTCGGAATAAGTAATATACCTAGGAAACGCTCGTCAAAAGTCCAATTCTGGAACAGGGGCAAAATTGTAATATCGGTCAAAACGATATCCGTTGTTGGACCCTTTTGCACGATACGCGTGCCAATGTCTATGGTCTCTAATGTCATCAAACTACATGTCTACGGGTCTAGTTTGAGGAGACGAACTCAAAGTATGTCCAATTTTGGATTTCGATTAGCCGTGCACAAAATCGCCCATTGGGTCGGGTTGCGGGTCCCGTAAAATTTTGCGTTCCGATCAACCTTCTAAGAATCGGACCACACTTGGCATACAGGACTAGAAAATTGATGCGGTCCTGATGGCACAAGTTTCGTGTCGATCTGACGAACGTGCACAAAGTTATGGCCAAGTTTGCAAAATATCGATATGGGGATATCTCGAGAGATACGTACTGATTTCGTCGCGCACGCACAATAAATCGAGTTTCGTCAGTCCCCATATGTCAGTAACATCCATACACGCCTTTCGATGCATATGGTGCGCGACCACGTCGTCCGTTTGTCGGGGCACGCCATATCTGACAGGTTTATAGAAATTTCCACAGTTTTAAATAAGTTTTTCTCCTAACTTTGACATCAAATAATTCCTTGTACACTCAATAAAATTTCAATCTACAAATTTGGTTTTACTCGGGTATAGGTTGTCTACCTCTAAAATAAATTTGTTTTTAAAAACCCTAGTATTTAGTTCAGGATTTGGCTTCCAAATTGGGGGACTGGGGTGGTAACTGTTCTGTTCTTCGTCCATTTTTTGGCTCGATTTTGCGTCGAGCTCGAGGTCAATCCCGGGTGCGACGTCGAAATCCCTCTGATGGGATTCGAAGAGGATCATAGGGTCTATCCCTACCAGTTTATAGATTGCAATTTAACGAATTATGTACGAAGAACCAAGCGACAAACACACCTTAGTCGGGTTCCACACAAAGCTGCCTCCACACTCGGGTTGATCTACTGCTTCCGACAACCTAACGGCTGTGCTGGTGTTCTTCGACGTCGACTAGGTGCTCCTGATGGTCGCAGGGAAGCTTGGGAGGCTCGGACTTGGCATTTGGGTATGCGATCACTTTTACGGACGACGCTGCTTTCGAACTTCTTAAGCCTGGGTTCAGAGTTTCGAGTGTTAATCTTTTTCTTAATGGGTTTGGATGAGGGCTATATGTAGAGATAGAATTGATAGGGTTAAGGAAATGTTGATTTGAATTTGATCAAATCTCCAAATTGTTGTTCGCGAAACAGGTTGGTAAAGTCAGGTGGTTTATATTACTGTTCCTGCGGGGAATAGTAATATATACTGATATAATTTTTATTTTTTTTACTTAACATATATATATAATATATATCTATATATATATTATATATATATATATATATATTATATAATAATATATATATATATATATATATTATATATATTATATATATATATATATATATTCATGTATATACACACACATATATACATGTGTGTCATTATTTACTAGAAATTCATAAAACTAAAAAAATAAACTAATATACATATATAATATATATATATATATATATAATATTATATATATATAATATATATATACTAGGCCAAAGTCAACTCTTGGTCAACTCTGGTCAACCCTAGAAGTCAAACTAGGTCAACCAAGTCAAACCTAAGTCAAACAAGTCTATACTATTCTAACTAGTCTATTCTAGGTCTAACAAGGCTATACAAGACTAATCTAGACTCTATACTGGTATTCAAGCCACCCATAATCCATAGGCTATATCATGCCTATAACCAAACCATAAATCACATACACAAGTCAAAAATATATCTAAAATATTACACACATTGATATATTTATATAATGTATATAGAAATACACATGAGCATATAGGTTACCTATAATGTATATCACACATACAATATATGTCAAATATATATATTAGTACACACACATTGACATATTATATATAGAAAATATATATATATATATATTTATATATATATATTATATATATAATATATATATATATATATATATATATATATATACACAATTATATACACAAGTATATAAGTATCAAATATTACCATAAATATCACAGAAAAATTCCTAAAATACTATAATTCCATAATAAATGAAATAAATACATCTAGAAAATTTAGGGAGATTATATTTTTTTCGGTTATGTTGATAACCACCGAGATATCGATAGAGAGGAATCTCAACAACTGCCACGTATCAGCTCAGCAGTAGCTCTCACCGTACAATGACAGCAGTTTCTTTTTATCTTAAATCCTAATGCACATCGAATATGTGCCCCATCCCTATAAATAGAAGAAGTTTTCCTTCGATAAAGAGGCTTTGAAATCTTCAACTTCGGCATCCTCTTGATTGGTAACCCTAGAGTTCAATCACCAGCACCAGAAAGCCAAAGCAAGTTCAACTCGTTGTCAGATCGTTAATGGAGTAAAGGAGCCGCTGCAGTGCTCAATCTCCACGCCACACTTTTCCAGAAATTTTGTACATAGATCTGCAGTTTAGGAATCGATTGTACTCTTTTTACGTTTAAAGTTCATATAACCTTTTGTCAAGGCAAACAAGATGTCGAATCTGCTGGGGACTTCCTTCTCCTCCAACGAGAAGGTAGTGGCGCAATCTGACGACAACTTACTGAGATCTTCCCAGAAGACGGTGGTCGTACGTTTCGACCAACAAGCTTTTGAGGATATCCTTTCTGAGGAGAAGTTGAGTCCTTCGAAGCGGTTCGTAAAACCGAAGAAGACTCGACGCACCTGGATGCCGAAGACGGCTGCGATGAGCAGCACAACGGAGGGGACTGCGTTCCAGAATCCCCTGATCGACGAAAGCCCCGAAGAAGAGATTTTGTTACTACCCATGCCACCTCACTTGATTCCTATACAGGGAAAGCATAGCGAAGAGTGCGTCTCTTCTATGGCAGGCCTAACAAAGGCACCGCTGAAGGAAGCACGCAGTAGCTCAACCTCTTATAGAGGGAGCGGTACGGACAAAAAAATCTGTCTTGACAGAATTGACTACCATCAGGTATATCTATATTGGACTCTGAACGTTACGCACGTCCTAGAGGTAACATAAAGAGATCCAAGACACACGTGCCCTACGCGGCCAAAGTGCTATGCCAACCACTACATTGGATTCTGAATACTACGCACCCTCTGGGGGTAGTAGGAGAAATCCAAGGCAGCGTGCACCTTGTGCAACCAACGTGCTATGCTAATAGTCGACCAAAGGCCCGCATTGGCAGTCACGCACGCAGCCAATAAAAGTTATACAAAACTGGTTCGAGTGCCTCAACACCTTGACCGATAGAACCCGCTGTCACTGAGCACTCATGTGCACACTCGAGCTCGGGGGTACACTCTACTAAGAAGACTCACGCGAACAGTGTTCCTATGAGCATTGAAGGAGTCTACCTCATCAGCAACTTTCTGACAGGACTTGAGCGTACTTCACATGTAGAACTCGGAGGAGGGAAGCTATCTCTGTATCCTCACTCTTGCATACAGCTTCCCTACGCGTGTAATGGAAGTACAGAATGAAGACCCCAATGCTTTCCTATAAGCGTAAAGCAGAAGAGGGAGCGTGCGGCGCAAGGAATACCTACACCAAGGCATACTTGCACCCAGATCACCATCAACTATTGCTATCACCCGGTAACCACATCGCCACCGAGGAGACTGTCCGTCTTCCAAAGACTGCAATCAATGGCGACTGTACATCAGGGAATCGACCGGGGGTCGACGAGCGAGGAAGAAGAGGAACTCCATGTTGCTCCATGCAATACGGTACGGGTTCTCCACTCTCAAGCATCTATCCAAAATTCTTCTACCTCGGCCAATAAGCCCAAGAGGCAGCTTGGGAGTAGCAAAACGAAAGTGCCCAGCACAGGTGTGTTCCAACATACGCGTGCCAATCTGCTCCTTGCCGCAAGGATATGCCACATCATATGCTTGGGGTGGCTAGTCCTCCACCATCCATTCGAATTCAACGAAG